>JAWWEN010012313.1:0-23152 GCA_035582955.1 Sycophila texana | reverse complement strand
GCGTGCTTGATCCAAAATTTTTAATCATGGATCGACCTCAAAAGTGCTTATTTTTTGTAGAATTGCTCATATACATTAATGCAAACATTTCTGTGTAATTAAAGGGTTCCTGAAATGCGAAAACGAACGGACAAGCAAAATTACAAAACCATCCCCTTACATTCTCATTGAAGCCTTAATGAAAATAAAATTACCTTTCCCGAGCTCACGAAATCTCGCAAAGAAGACAAATTGTACATCTCGGTCAAGATTTCGCGGTCTACGTTATTTTTCCCTCACCGTCCGCCGTCTCTACTGTATAGCCACCTCCTTCATTCCGCACCCTGCCCACCTGGCCCTGCGCTGAAAAGGAAAGGAACGACTCCGAATTAATATTTAATTTTCGGTTAATTGCAATTACCGGGGGCACGGAGAACAATTAGACATGAGAGGGAGGAAGCGAGCGTCTCCGTCGAAGACAAAGCGGAGGAGACTGGCGAAAGCCGTCGCCTGGGTGCCGCCGGGGTAAAACCTATATACCCACTGAGTGCCTATCCGGGTTAAGACATAAATACCTGGCTTAAGTCGGAGCGCCGTCGGCAGCCGGCCGAATTAAAGCAATAAATATACGCAGGGCTGCGCAAGGCTCGGCCACGAGATTCTATACGTCGTCCTGCTTGCTTTGCCTTCGCCTTCAGGAGGGAAGGAACACGATGAAATTTCCGAGTTTTCGCGCTACTTGGTGACTACGGCTAATTGACTATTTCGATCATGCTTATTTGGTTTATCGGTGGACCGGGAATGGAAACACTAATTTTTGTAGGGCCCAGAGCGACATTGACAAGTTGATTCGTTTCTGTAATATTGCCGTGGCTTAATTTATATTACGATTGTGAATAAAGATTTTTGTGAAGTCTGTACGCACATTTATACATCATTCATTCGTCAACAACCAAATCCGGTATTGTACATAGTAATGTACATTTCTTATTGTATAGGGCTGAAATAAGTAAATAATTCCTTAATTTGATATCCGATTTACTGTTAAGTAGGTTAAACAATTTTATTTACGCTTTTATCGTAAGCTTTATAGGTTTCTTTCAATTATGAATTGAACATTATGAATTGAACATTAAAAATGTCAATTTACCGTCTATAGCAGTTCAATTCTATTAAAAATAATGAAAAATATTGATATTACAATTCTGTCAAAATAATTTTAATTAAGAAGTTGAATAAAAATAAAGTTTTCTTTGCTTCGTATAATGCTTCATCGATTTTTTTTCTAATTGAAAAATTTTCTGTTATTTATAAAAACGTATCATATCTGATATAATCTCTTCTTGATTGTACTTCAGAGAAAATTCTGAGTTAGCACCTTTACAACCGTGTATGTTATTAAAAAAGTACCAATATTATTATTCAGAAATGACAAGAGGTATAATTTAAAAAAAAAAGTAAAATATTCTCGAGTTGCGTTATAAATATATAAAGAGTTATTAAACAAAGTATAAGATAAGGAATTGACAGGTCTATAAAGAGGTCAGCATAGTGATTGACATGAGCCGTCTCGATCCTCAGATACCATTATTAAATTATCTTAATTCAACAAATGTAAATTTAGGAATAATAAATTTTACATGGAATATATAGGCGGGTAAGTGTTTAATCCATAAATGAACAGCAAATTTCTGTAACCAAAGTCGTCGAGTCTCATCCTTATTTAAATAAAAACTAATTCAGCCAGCGCAAAAAGAAAACTGTCAATCTTGATTCTCGACAATTTTAATGCACATCCTTAACGAGGAAAATATTAACCCAACACGGTCCTCAGGCGGGAAATGAAATTTTTTACTACTGATACCCCGAGCGCGTAAAAAATTAAGCGTCCTCCTAACTCTCAGTAGATGGTGGCCTCTCGGCGTCGTATCGAAAAGCGCATATCCATTTAACGAAGTTATCCAGGGAACGTCCCGCGCGCAGGATGTATAAACCGCGGCATTACGCCAGCACAATGGCCCATAAAACGGGCCGCTTAAAGCGCTCGAAACTTTTTTGCTCCCCACCCCCTTATCCACCCCCACTATATCCCAAGCCCAAAGCCGGCTCCGGAGATATTCCAATTTGATAGTCAGACGAGTCTGGCGGAAAAAACATCGCGAAACCAGAACTTTTTCAATTCCCTTCATTCTCAAGTTCGCACGGCGCCCGATGCGAAATTCCTTCTGGGCCGCTTATAACGGCGCCGCGCGATCGGGCCTCGCCAAGGTGTAACTTTTGCTTCGCGTGTCGACCGATCGCACCGGCGCGCCTATTACTTCCGATAAGCTAAAGTAATTTATTTACCGGGCTTGCGGGATGGAGGAATTTTTCCTACCTTTGTGCGTCTCGAATGTGCTGTGGGCACCTACTTTACGATCTGCTACTATTTTTCATTTTTAACATTGTTTTTTTTTTTTTTTTTTTTGTTTAACTTACAGTTTTATGGATATTACAGCGAACTTTTGTGCGAGCAAGTTGATAATTTTATATAATTTCACGAGAAATCGAAGACTTTTATACAAATTTCATTAAAATGTTCTCTCGATATTTAATTATGAATTCTGTGAAATATTTATTTACAAATAAAATTTCTCGCATGCTTTATTTACATTATTCAGAGAGAGGATATGCAGTTGCTCTCTGTCGTGTTGTTGATCGGTTCATTAAAGCAGAAGTGAACAAATGAAAAAGTAATAAGCGATACCTTTCAAACTTTTCCAATAAATATTTTTATGAGAAATACGAAGAGTTTCCTTCGATCGGATTAATTTACAATTCGACAATAATATAACTTTTCATAATAAACTAAAAAAATGTTCTTAGCAAACAATTTTTCATACAACAGTGATATAAAAATCATCCTTAAAAAAACATTGTATTTTCTTTTTTTTTTATGATAATTTAAATTCAATTGAAGTCAAAACTCTGCAAAGGTAGAATTTTTACAATTACTACGGACGACACTCACCGACGATCTGAAATTTAGGTTTAATTAATTTATTATCAGTTAACGAAGTGTTTAATCTGAACTCGCATTTAAAGGCAATTTAAGTGAAGAGTCTCGTCATTCTTCGTATTTACCCATATTCCCCCCGTCGTGGTGTCGTTCCGCTCCTTTTGTTTTCCGCATCCACCAGTGGAGGAAAATCGCGTACTTCATGCTTCAGCAGCGACAAAAGGGTGGGCGGAAAAAAATTGCCGACGTGGAATTTATAAATCATGCTCAGAGAGAGGAGGGCGTTACACACCGTCGCCGGCGTGACTCTTCGTTTTTGCGACGGTCGCTCGCTACAAATACTCGGGGGTTTTTAGATGGAAGCCGTACGATACGAGCGCCCTTATCAATCGCCGATTCGTACACTTGTTAATTACACGCGCTTACTTCGGCGAGTAGTAACGAAAATTCGGGACGAAGTATCGATTAGTTTATCGAGGCTCTAAATTAAGCTACTTGAATAAAAAAGCGAATTATTGGTTCAGCGGAAAGTTTAAATATTACTGCAACTTGACTAAACCGGTATTTAACATCAATTTATTAAAGCAAATATTAAAATTTAATAAGCTTTGAATGTATCTATAATATAAAATTATTAATTGTTTTATTAATAATAGTTTAATTAACACGAAGCTCTTCTAAATGAATAGTTTAATATTCAACATTTAAAGCAGTAAAAATTGAACAGTATATTAATCCTCATATATTTAAACGTTTCTAGCATTAACCAATTAATGTTTTCCGACTGATTTTTTAAAGTGGAAAATTATATTTTGTCACTTTTAATAGAAAATCCTTCAAATTCAACTGAAGATTAACAAATTCCAGGCTCTATAAAAGTGTGAATAAAAGCACAATCCATCTGACTGATGAGATATGCTTTTACTTACAATACAATTTTCAAAAATTAAGCTAGAATAACAATTTATTCTCGAAAAAATTCATAATTCAACAAAAATAAGAAAGACACTTTCCGAACAGTTGTTACCTTTTCCAATTGGATTACAAAATGGTACTTTTACCAAATTGGTACATTTTTCAACCACATTCTAAATTGATAGCCTTCAAGAGCTTCGAAACAAAATCTCATAAAAATTTAAATACTCTCTAATTAATATAATATTAATTAAATAAAAAAGGTACCCTACAAGAGTCGAGAGTCGCCTATAAAGAAATAGACAACTAAAGTGTTATTTTCTTCGTTCGGAGTAGCGATTTGTCCTCGAGAACATTCAAAAGAAAATTAATCAACAAAAAGCTGAAAGCCCGGTTCAAAAAGAAAAACCAAGCCAAAAAATTTCAATTAGCCAAATCCATCATACCCTTAAAAAATGGAACATCTTCAGCCATCCACGGCCCGCGCAACAGCGAAAGAAAAAAAAACCGCCCATCATCTCTTTTATTTCGTCCGTCTAAAATCTGCTTAGAAACTCCGCTCGACGTTCCCGCCCCGTCGGAATTTTCCGCGGCGGATGATGCGTGAGCCGCGCGCGCGTCGCAGCGCGAACGAGGAGTAGAGGTAATGGCTCGACGGGCCTGGGAGCGCGCTGGAATGATCGATGATCCGCAGGATGGATCGCGCCCCTTCGGGGCTCGCCGCCGGGACAGCCGGGCGTACGACCGAAGGGGACATACACGCCACGGAATGCCGGGGCACTTTACTTTGACGCTGAATGGGCAGCGCGGGTATACGCGCGCCAACCCCCCGCACAAAGGCCGAGATGCCGGCGGCGCCGGATCAGCGTGGCGTTGAAGGTGCGCGCAACGTTTCCGGCCAATATCGGCTGAAAGGAGCGGAGAAAATATGAATTTCTTTGTTAACCCGGCGCTGCGCGCTGTTCTCCTCTTTTTTTACGGGTACTGGGGGGGCGAAGAGAGACGCGCCGCCCTCTGGACGCGTTCCAATGTTTGCGCGGAATCGAAGGCGGATTTTATTCGAGAGCTGAGGAGTTATCGCTTTTGATGCCTCGCCCTCGCATGGAGTTGCTCTTATTTACTGCTTTTGATGTGGAGAATAGGCGTTCGTTTTTTTTTTTTTTGTAGTGCGGGAGGATCAGCGTTACTTAAGTGACACGTCGAGAGTTTGAATGCACAATTTTCAATTCACTTACTTAATTTCTTTGTCGTGTTATTCTCTTTACAAAAAGTACAGGCTTAAGTTGAATTGGAATGAAGTTTGTTTTTTTATTGTTCAGTGAAATTTTATCTACTGTGTGGAGTGAAATTTCAGTTTGTAATTGAGTGAAATTTGTGTCTGTAAATGAACTCGCTTTACGATTTAAGGTAGCTCTGTAAATACTCTCTAATTACTTATGATATTAAACAAGTTATGTTTTCGAGAGCAGTATAATTATCTTGCAAAAGTATTTAAATAAAAGTTTTTAAAAAATATTTTAAAAATATTTTCTGGATTTTCAGTATGTTTTTTTACACTATAAACTGTGTATAAGAAGTTTCATATTTCTGTAAAGCTGAAAAATTAAACTACTTATTGTTTCAAACTTTCACATTATTATTTTTCATTTTTATCTGATAACTGTCCTCAAAACTTATTTAGTGTATTCCATATCAAGCTCATGGTAATTCTTACCTATTACTTTTTTTTACAGGAAGCTTTATAATAGTAAAAAAAAAAGTTTTCTGAAGCATGAATTCTAAATATTTTTGGAAATTTAACTGCAGAATTGATATTTAACAAGAGAAAGAAGAATCATTTTATCACTAGAAAATCGATTTGAACGTAGCATTTTCGATTGGAAGCGAGAGCCGCCAATTTACGTTACATTCTGTAGGCGAGAACGTGCAAAAAGGGGGCGAGAGGTGGTGCACCGCAACGGGAACTCGGACGTGATCGATGGTGGTGTGTCTTGGATTAGGTTTCACGCGGATATTACAACGGAAGATCCATGGCTATAGGAAGGGAGCGCAAAAGCGAACGTAACAGTCGGCTGCCGGAACAAGGAAGGAGGAGGAGAGAAACCTTTCAAAGGGGTAAACCTTCCAAGGATAAACAAATGCTCTTTGTTAGTGCAACTAGTGATTGGGTGTGTCGATCATTTAATGTCTTACCTTCAGTTTCACCCCTTAAATTTTTCTATATTTATCAGTTATATCGAGTGGATTACATTACATTACGATAAATTACATTGAATGTGGAGTGTCGTCGAGGAATTGATTAATTGATTATTCACTTTTTCGCTGTGAGATATTGAGATATTGGGTTTAAGAGGATTTACAAGAATGTGACTGCAATTTATAATCCGTGAGATAGTAGAACATTTTGGACATTTTTCAATTATATAAACGGCGGGATAATTTTAAGTTGTCAATAATTAATTTACGACAAGGTTATTTTAATTAGTTGTTAAAATTTAATGTTCGTATTTTAATGCGGTTTTGTTTCCACTAAAAAGGAAGGGTTGAATGAAAAATTCAATATGTATATACGCGTCGTAATCTCATAACTGCATGGTCGTTTTGATGTAAAATTGTAATTTAATTTTATGATTACAGCAGGTATTATGAATGTTTCATTAAACTAATTACTTTACTATAAAATTGTATTCAGTTATACTTCCAACACTGAATATTACTCAATATCTAGGGTTTAAAATACTCTTCCAAGAAGTGTGTCTATATACTAATAAATATGGGATCATTGAAAAATGCATCGTAATCTTTTTTATTATCTTTTAAAATAAATTTTGTTATTAAGTATTATTCGATTTATTTTATTTAAATTTCTTTAGAAAATTTTATATTCACAGGTGCTATAATAGTTACGTCTAATGAATCAAAAACAAAAACTAAAATGAAACTTAAAAAACTAGCTGACTGGCTGACTATAGCTAATAAGTATACTCATTCTACTTAAAATACTTCAACTTTAAGGTTCTTTATCGGATAACTTAAAATGAATACAAAACGAATATTATGCTTGTGTAACAAATATTTTTGTACCTCTTTACTACCTAATTTATAAATTATCTGGCTCAATTAGTAAATAAAAAATATTAATATATTATCATCATATTATGTTTCCTATCCTGTAGGGGATTGAATTTATGATACTAAATAAATAAGTTGAATACTAAAAAAATATTTAATAAATCCTTGAAAAATATTTTAAAAATTACTTAAAAAGAATCTTTGTTTAATTACATTAAAATATTTATGAAATATAATTAAGATACATTAAGTTTTTAAATTTTATAATCACTCTGAATATTTTTTGTAATAAAATAAAATAAATAATAGGTAAATCTTGATGGTTTTCATATTAATTTTGTTGAATAAAAAAAGGTTCTATTATATCAAAGTACTCATATAAAACCAGCACGGCGTATTTTCTACTTCACTCGAACAGGGTATCGCAGGCAACTGCGTTACCACCGGCGAGAAAGGCGGAGGAAAGTCGCGTACGGTCGATATGTAATCTCGAGGGCCTTTCGCTTCGCCACGACCACTTCTGCGCTCTTCTGAGCGCGAGACTCCAGATCGCACGCCATCAGAACTTATTCAAATCCGAGAGTAATGTAATTAGCGCGCTGGAGATGTCGCACGATATTTTTTTTTTTTTTTTTTTTAGAAAAAAAAATAAAGGCACCTAATTAGGCGTTCTTCAGATTCTAAAGTACCCGCTAAAATGACGGTGCGATGTCGCAGCTCCTGACATTCATTAAACGGTCTTATTAAAATTCTCAGGCTGGAGGGGCTCAGAGTGTTTGGAGTTTTTTTAGAATTTAGGTGCGATGAGCGAATGGCCTTCTATTGCAAGCCACTCGAGAGGCGACATTGGCCAGACGACGCACTTTGAGTGCCGCGCGTTGATAAATTTAGTCTTTACGATCGCGACGAAGTATAGGCAGGATTGTGGAGGCTGTTAGTGGCCGAGGATACTCTCACAATTAAGAGAAAATGTGTAGCCCATTATGTAAATAGAGTATTTCGAAATGTTGTCGTTGGTACACACTTTTGCGGTATTTACATTACATTTTTACATACCTACTCAGAAATGTGTTTGTATAATGTTTTTATGTTTTTTTAGATAAAAGTGTGTATAAAAACATGTTGTGTAAAAATTTTATGTAAAATATTTTTGTCAAGATTTAATATAATATTATAAGGGAGAAAAAGTTTATTCGAGAGAAAAAGATAAATTTTTGTGGGGTTTCATTTTGAAAGAAGGAAACCATAAAATCTTAGAAATTTAACACTTTATGGTGTTTATTTTGAATGCAAATTCGGCGTAATCATACGGCTGAATTGGAACTTTAGGCATTTCTGAACTTTATAGCAAAGTACTTCGATCCTGCATATTCTTTTCTTCCTTTAATATCGACGACAAACATTTCGCATACACCCCGCGAAAAAATATGTAAAAAAAAGAAATTGAACAGTATAAAAAATTCAGTAAAAATAATAATTCATTTTATCCTATTGAATTGACATACATGTACATTGTATATTCGACTGAGAGCTCGTCAAATCATTTAAAATAAATACAAAAATTGGGCAGCATGATACCTCGCCGTTTCATTTTATTTAACAAAAAAAAAGAATAGTAACATTAATTTACATACTATAAGCCACAATCAAACGTTCAATTACCTCCCGCTTATTAAAAACCTTCATCTCACCCATCGAAAAAAAAATAATAAACAAAAAAGCACTACCACCGGCTTTTGGCTAGCGAACAAAAAGAATACTCGGCCGAAACACGAAATCGCAGCTGAGCGCCGAGCGATAACTCAGAGCGCACCGGGACAAATGTTAAATTTATTCGATTTCATTGCGCTGCCGCGGCGCGAAGAATAAGTGCACTTTCTGGCGGCGACCTGCTGGCGGTTCGGCAGCGACGGGGGGTGCGCGCGCAGTGTATACACCGGGCTTAGGAATCGACGATCTCGGCCCGACTGTAAATTGCCGAATCGACGTGGAAGCCATAAGGAGTTTCACGCGAGAGCCACGGCTTTGTCCTGCCGGTCTCTCGCGATAATCGAACGGCGTCCAAACCTTTTTCAAACTCTTTTTCGGCGGGGAACTTTGCCGGTGCGGATTTAACGAAGGTGCGCTATATAGTAGTTATTCGGTAGCCGACGAGGCAGAAGATTAAACAGAAAAAAAGACTGAGAGGTAAAAGAAGAGATTTGCTTCGTAAATAATTGTTATATATGCCCTCTGAACATGAATAAGTGAAATTTACTTGAAATATTATAAGTGAATACGTGAATCCGTTATGAAAAAATTTTTTCTGTAGAATTTCTGGCAGTTCAATTCCTGCAGGAAATAAAATGTCTGTAGAATTTGATGAAAATTTTTGCAACAATCCTGCAGAAATGTCTTGCAGAAATCCTGCAGGAAATTTGCGCAAATTTCTTGTAAGAATTCTGCAGAAATCTTACAGGAATTTTAATGTCTGCAAAATTCTTGCAGGATTCCTGCAAGAATATGACTCCCTGTATAAACATTTTTTCGTAAGGAAAAACGTAGTAAAGTGCGCAAGAAGATTAAAAAAAAAGCATTTATATAGTCATCTTCTGTTGTACTATTATATTGTATTCATATTAAGAAGCTACTAAATTCTGTAGCCAATATATTTGCAAGATTGTATAATATCGATTTATAACTCAATAATTCGAGAAATTCTGTTTCTATTAATATAAAAATATCCATAACGATCTTCGTAAATATCTACGGTTGTTTATAACTATTAAACCAAGGACAGAACTTCTATAAAAGAAAGAGTTCTATATAAAAATAATGAAGAGATTTATATCAGTCTGCTTGTTTCTAGACTTCGTTAAAGTAGTCGCATAACAAGGAGCTGCTATGTAGTTCGTTAATGAGGAATCGAGGGCGTGATCGTGAAACGACAGATCTTACAGTTTTATCGTTCTTTTTGAACACGCGCGTCCTGTTTTATGCTTCCCTCAAAGAGTAATTTTGTCTCCAAGTGCGTATAGCAGTGACATGTCGGTTAAAGATTTTCTTTTTACATAAATATTACGACATCAATTTTAAAAGATTTAATAGTTCTTTTACGATATCGTTGTAAAATTATTTAAAAAAATACTCATTTAATGCATAGATTACGGCTTTCATGCATATTGGATTTTACTCTCAAGAAATAAAATGCATTCACATTCACTTACAATAAATTATATAAAGTCCAAGCTGAAAATTAAACGTCCAATTGAAAAACCAACTCGATACACAACAAATTTCTATATATTTGTATACATATATTATACACATCCGCCTCATGGAATAATCTCACGCGGGGAAGTAGTATCGATGCCGCTTACACCCGGAAGAAAAAGAAAACGGACGCGGCAAAACAGTGACGTTTTTACAGGAGCGTATATATAAAGTCTTTATATAAAGATACGCGCCGGCGATCCGGAGCGAATTTATGAAAGCTCGGCCGTATTTTCTCCCCTCGGCGCGGCCATTGCGTCGCGCGCATAGAAATACGTTGTTTAGCCGCCTAATTCGAAGCGCTCCCCAAGAAGCCGGTCTCGATTTTCGCGCGCGCCGATGCGATTTTTATAGTCACCAGCGCCGAGGAATAAAGACGCGCTCGCGCGACGAGTCCCGGTAGTAAATTTTCACCCTTCCCACGCGCGCCATAAATTCAGCTTCGCCTTTCAATATCGGACGACGCGATTTCGCCTCGTTCCCGCCGCTCCTGCCTCCTCCTCTTACTTCTCCGCCTTTTATTTTTTCGCTGCGGACTTCTCGCGATGCGCTCGGATATCTCTCGGACGCTCGTTGAAGTCACCGAGATACCGGCGTGTGCTCCGATACGCGGCCAGAGGCCACTAGACGATCGCGTGGATAGATAATCGCGAGAATTTTTTATTGCTGAAACTTTGAGAAGGTCTGTGGATTTCTTCGATAAGAAGTTGATTTGAAAATCTGCGAATTTGATCGTAAGTTTAGAATTCCGATAAACCGAGTAGAATATATTTTTGTGTTAAATTCAAATATTTATGAATAATTATATATAATTTTGCGTTCGTACTTTATTTAATACAGAATATAATAATTGATAAAAGCAATTTCGTTATTGATTGATAGATTTGAAATATAATATAATACTGGTCTTACTCAATTGTAAGTGGATTAAAAAGATAATGCTGGAGATCTATTTCAAGGCGATTTGTTGCTACTGTGTCTATATAGATAAATTTAAAAGTGGGAGAAAATCTTTCATTACTTTTTATATTAATTATCCATTTGGTTAAACCAATTATAACTTTGCAGGCATTTATGCCTAACAGTATAAATAAAAAATAGATAATAACATCCGTCCATCAAGAGGCGCGGTACGTTACACCTTCAAACATTTTCTTCGAGCATTTTAATTTACATTTATTATACTTTTCTAAACTAATTTTAAAGTTTATTGGATATTTTCACTCTATAATTACGTAACAAACCTACAGTAAAGCTACACGAAAAACGCAATTATTGCACAAGCCAGAAAAGACATGAAAATTACTACTACAAAGGCCGTTACGTTTGCCGGTTGAAAAATTCGCTTTGTTTTCATGTGTCATTTATCAGCGTGTCACGAGAGACACTGACAATGCAGGCTACGAGTAGGAAGTACCCGTATAATTGTTTTCTTCCATATGCGACTATACAGCTTCGACACTTACCTCCTATTATCCCAATTTACGCACCTTATAATCACCCGCAAAAAAATTTCAACCAAAATTTTCAACTAAAAAAATTCAACTAAGATTCTGGAATACTCTTCCTGTTGAAATTACCAGTATCGATTCTAAAGGAACCTTAAAAAATAGGGCTAAAAAATAAGGCACAGCTCTCTAAATCCGAATTAGTGAAAATTCTGCGTTTTCACTATAATCTTATGTGAATAGTCAATTCTTATTCTTAGTGAAAAATATCCCACTAATTCAATTAGTATTTTAATTTCTAAGCTTTATAGTTTCATTACCTACTGTTATTTTTGTAGTGGGCTTTTTGCCCCGTCTGATGATTCAAATAAATAAATAAAAATAAAATTCTTCCTTAGTATATGTAACATATACTTCATTCGATCGGCCACATATCGATCCGGTTGCGGGGACCATTCCGCACCCGATCAGAAAATCAAGCCCAAATCTCGGAATTACGCCGGGGAAATCTGGGCGTGTTCGATATTTATGTTCGCCCGGGCTCTCCCGATACTCCCCGCGTGTCACCGGCGCGTTCTTTTTCTCCCGGCGGCCCGAAAATACGAGACTCTCGCGGACTCGGAAGATGTATGGGGGAGCTCGGGGAGCGGCGGACGGAGCCGCAGCCGTTCGATTCGGCGAGTTTAGGAATAGAGTGAGGGCGGCGAGATAGCATCGGGCGCGTTGGACTTCATCGGCCAGGATTCGGGGACCGGCGTGCGAGCCCACGGCAATTAAGGTGAGATATTCGTTCGGCTTCTTTCTGGTCGCACAGACCCCTGGCTCCTGGTTATCTTTTTATCGGCGATTTTGGATCGATTAGTCTTGTTACCGGCGGGAAAGAGGAAATACCGAGTATGTATACCTACTCTGGAGGGACGGTGTTGTTACACCTTGAAAGGGGGATGACTAATCGCGATGGTTACACTTATTAAAATTGATTTATAATAAGCTTATTTAAGGGTATTTAGTATTTTTTTTTATCGTGAGTTTGATGAATTTCAAAGGACCTCTCCTGGAACTGTTCACGAATTTCTCTTCAATTTTGATAGAACTGTCTAGTTATTAATGAGAAAGCTGGCAAAAATGCCTACTTTAATAACAATTTTCAGTCTATCTTGCTGTAAAATGCGGTTTTAAACCAGAAGGTATGACATAATGAATTACTTTCGCACCAGCGTCGAAATATAATATTATTATTTGAATTTAGTTTATTTAATTTGAAATATTGGAAGTAAAGATTATTTTAAAATTCGATTAAAATTAAACAACATAATCTCGTTGTCCCATATTAAAAGAAAATAGAATGAAAGTTGGTTATTTGAGGTTAAATTGAAGGCACTAAATATCCTTTAAGTGTATAGATTATAAAACATTTTTAAAAAAAACTGCCCAGTCGTATAAGCCACTTTTACCATTTTATTTTAAATAAAAATAACTATAAATGACTTAATCTATTTTACTCGCAAATTTAGCTGTTCTATTATCCACCAACAACACTATAATGTAGTATAACAAAATATAATGCAATAATTTAAAAAAAAAAAAAAGAAAAAAAGAGTCAAAATTAAAACAGGCTTATCAATTTTTCTGTATATTAATGTTCTTCGTGATACCTTCATCGCATTGATAAGACAAAATATTCCGAAAGGATAATTTTTTTCTTCACTCGACACGCATTAAACTGATACGGACACCACTCTAAATAACATTTTACAAGCGCGCTCAGTCGAATGAAATGCAGGAGAAGATACCCCGTTGAATTTCGGCTCTAGCCATGTATGGACGCCGCTATCCTCCAATGGCGGGAGATAATAAATCGGCATCGCCGTAAATCGACTTTCACACTCGGAGAGAAATCCGAGTTGTCGCGCGCTTCAAACGCGCAAAGGCTGCTCCGCTCGGGACGTCGCCGATATTTGGTGCAGCGCCGCGCGCTGACTGATCCGATCGTAAATCTCCGCTCGATCTCGATTTCGATCGTTAAACTTTTACCGCGCGCGCTGCTTTTCATTCATTCAATACTGTGAAGAGATACTACAAACGCAATAAATCCTTACTCGTTCACCAGCTTCCTGGATGACTATATTCGCGGTTTAATATGTTTGCCGAGGTAATAATGTAACTAATGATCAGCGTATAATTAGATTTCGGAAGTCAATTATTTTTCGCGAGTGAAGAAACTATTCTTTCAGCTTTTTCGAGTATAAATTTTTTTTGAAGAGAAGTTAATTTTCTTATTAAAAACAATGGAATGAAAGAATGTTGTGAAACCTTAAAAAAAAATTTTTTGTCAATATTTGATTGGTTAAAAAATAAGTTTTCCGTTAAATAGTGTCAAAAATCAAAAAGCTTTTATGGGAAATTTAATAGTACAATTTGAATGAAAAGATAAATTTTAATACTTAATATGAAAAATTGTGAATGACCACAACGTAAGGAATGCCGATTTAAAGAATTTGCACAAAAGATAGATACTTTGCAGATGAAGATACAAATTTCAAATGATAAAATCAATGTAAAACACGGCAACATCCTGAAGCATCATTCTGATTAGCAGGAGGAATTTTATTTTTCTTCGAGTGAGCAGGAAGTTTTATTATCGACTTTAGAAAGAATCGAAACAAAGTAAATTTAGTATTTTTGTCGAAAGCAAGAAAGTTGTCCAGATAAGAAAAAGTCTGCTCTCCAAGGAATTTTTTATCGGCTGAATCGTCATGCTACTACAATCTTCATGTTTTTTTTTATATTTGTAGTCAATATATTCTGCTAAAATAATTTAAACAATTTAACTAATATTTAAGTAAATACCTTACAACTACTGCAAATTCTAAATTGGAAGTTAATCCAATGTGACCCAGATAATTATAGAAACGTCGTCGTTTTCGAGTAATTCATTCAAATGATAATCTTCTTATTAAATGATGGCTCTTATATATAGCAAAGCCCGCTTTGCTAGTAAATTATGAGTTAGTTTCCATTTAGAATGCTCGCTTAAAAATCTAAAAGCGTCCTATTCAGTTTACATAAATAATTACATATAAATTATACAAAAAATGAATTAATAACAATCTTAAAATTCTTTCGTGCGTTCAGATATATGATAATTAAATATACAGTATACAACAAAATTACCTTACTATTTCAAGGAAGCCACCAAAATTCAATAACGGACTAAACTAGGCGATGCACTCACCTAAAACAAATAAATAAATTATTATTGCTAAAAACGCTGACAGCAATACTATTCAATAATTTCTTAACTCATGTATAATTCACAACAATAATCAACATATAAATTATATTGTAATAACATTAAATGATTAAAATAATTCCAATAATTAAAAAGTTTATTAAAAAAAAAAAAATTGAAATCCGTCGTATAAATGCTTCTCGATCGACGAGGACAAAATTAATGAACGTAAAGCCTCTCTAATTGTCAGAACGTCCGACAAGGATGCATTAATTTTAAAAGACAACAAATAAAAAAGACGTTGAAAACCACTCGCTCGACCATAAAAGGCCGAGGGGCTCTTTTAAGCAACGGATTCCAAGCGGCCTCCTCGCAGGCAGCGCGTCGCCTCGCGGGATCGCTTTCCGCGGGCTCCGCAGCAGTTGACAGCGCGGTTGCGGTCGCCGATGTCCTTTAACTGCTAAATGAAACGTTTAGCCCGGAGGGACTCGCGTCGTCCCGGCTAAGTAATTACCGGGGCGTTAAAGGCGAGCGCCGCCGCTCCTTTTTCACGGGGAATTCGCGAGAAATCTCGTAAAAGGCCGAGTTCATAAATTACGCGCGCGGCAAACTGCGCAAAAAAAAAAGGAAGAAGATCGAACGGCGGCCCCTTGATTTACGGGGGGGGGGGGGGAGTCCTCGGATAGCGACGATTAAAGGGACTCGGTGAGCGTCCGGGGATGTGATGAATCAATAATGAGAGAGCCGAGTTAGCGGGACCGACGAGACTTAGTTGTATAGGAATTAATAATGTGAAATAATTCATCGCGTCGGCTTATGTAAAGAAACTTTCACGCACCGGTAGTATTTTAGCCGCGGATTATGCAACTGCACCTGTACCAGTTAAAGTGTTCAAATGACACTTTTCAATTTTATTTAACTGGACGTAAGTCTGTCCCCATTTCATTTTTCTCTTTTCGTTGAATAGTTCAAGCTATGATGCTGTTATAGCAGAACGTTTTCTCGTTAAGAGGCCACGAAATTCACCATACGAATTTTTTAATCGCTGAAAAATTAGTTGCTTTATACATATATGTATATTTTTTTATTAGTATATTTTCTCTCACGTTATATATGCAGCGACAAATTTGTTATCTATTATTAATTTGATATTATGCAGCAAAAATTTTCGGTAAAAATAGTTACTGCACATTTAGTGAATTTTTTTTAGCGAAAACCAGTTCTTGAAAAAAACGATGACCGGCTGTTACTACAGTGTGTGTAGTGAAGACTTCGAAAAACGTTATTTGATTGAAATTGGTAAACGGTGGATAAAAATCTTTGATTGTCTTAAATCAACTTATTCGTTTAACGAAAAATTCATAAGCAGCTACGAACATTCATCAATAAGTAAGTTACTATTTTAATCAAGCATAAGTTTATTTACTAACGAAAATCTTCTACTGGCTGAAAACAACAACAAACTTCTATAAATTAGTCATGCTCTACTAGAAGTCTCTAAATTTCAATAGTGAATTCCCAACTGATGACTAAATTTGGACGTAGTAGTAGTTAGTATTTATAGTGCGTAGCTGTCACTTTACTGTATTAAATGAAGTAGCTCATCAGTAGGATAAATTTGCTGTTAAATGGCGCCTAAATTAGAATCACATTTAATTGAAAATGTTTTTTAATTTTTCTAATTATAAATGTGTTAATCAAAAAAAGCCATTCTGATTAATTTTCTAATTTCAAAAGAATAATCGCGCAAAACTCGCGTCTATTTTGCTAGTTACATTTATAAACATCACGTAACTTAAATTAATAAAAATAGTTTAATTAATAAACATAGCTTAAGTAATTAAAATTAGCCACATAAAAAAGGAACACTCTCGAAAGTCATATTTTATGTAATTGTAAATCATAAACAAATAAATACATCTTCGCAATCTACACCTCCTTTTAATTAAATTGCAAAACCAAACTTTAAAAACACACAACAAAAAGAATA
Source organism: Sycophila texana (assembly GCA_035582955.1). Classification (NCBI taxonomy): domain Eukaryota; kingdom Metazoa; phylum Arthropoda; class Insecta; order Hymenoptera; family Eurytomidae; genus Sycophila; species Sycophila texana. The sequence goes on along the minus strand of JAWWEN010012313.1, from coordinate 6,266 downwards.
CTGAATAAAATCGTTACGGAGAGTATCGAGTCAAAGTCAAAGCAACCACGCCGGTAACGATTTAAGACCCCAATCCATTTGTCGGACTCTGATGCAAGTTTATTTTCGCTTTCGTTCCACGTCAATTTTCCCCCGCTCGAGCGGGCAAAACAAACAGACGCGGAAAGTGCCACGGGCTTCGAGGAAGCAGCGGCGAAGAAGAAGTAGCCGCGACGTTGCAACTCAAGCTCCGGGGCGTGCGCACGCCGTGCCGCTCCGCTTCTCGCCATAGTCAGCTGCACTTCCATAACACGCGCCCTGGAAAATGCGGCCTTTCCACTCGGGCGCATTGTAATTCGCGCGGGAATGCGGCAGCCCCCGCGCCCACGCGATTTTTCGATCCCGCGGCTTAAAACTCGCCTATTCTATTCCACCGGCTCGCGGTGCACAGTATACCTGCCGTGCCTGCAGCAGCGGCGTTTAACTGCCTCCTCCTCGACGGATGATGGGAACTGCACCGTTGCGAGATAACAATGTGTGTCCCGCGACGTTAACTCGACGCCGGCCAATCACCGCGGCTGAATCCCACTTTGATAGCGCCTGGGATGACTGAGAAATGGCGAAAACTAACGGCTCTTATCGCGAGATGAGCGACGACGCTCGTCGCGACGATAAATATACGAGTAGTCCAGTTTGTGCGAAAAATAGAGAAGTTAGCTATATTCAGCGGTATGTGTATATACAAACTTCCGCAATAATATTTTATGGACAATTAAGTTGATACCAGTACAAATCACCCGATATCCAGCTAATGAAAGGAACTAACGACCGCGAGCGTCCACTTTTGCTATCGCAATTCGCGGCCAATCGTCGATAACCACGTAGAGCGCATTAGGGAAATTATAAGACGTCGGGCCATTTGAGGCGCTATGCCTACAATTGAAAAATTTGCGATTTCCCGCAACCTTCGCGGGGGCCAATTTATCGCCAGCTGCGCGACGTGGACCGTAAAGCATCGCGCGGCCTTTATGATCGCGAATGCCCGGCAAAGCAGAAGAGGCGCCCGGCAGTATTAGCCGAATGCTGCCGAGGCGAGAGATATATTGTTCGAGAAATTGCCGATGATTATCTGGACTTTTTGCTTCTGCGAATTCCACCGTTTATCCGCGAATTTGATATGATGTTTTCTAATGACACAAATTGAATAATTTTTACTGTAATTGTCATACCTGTAATATTTAACAATTTAAAAAAAAAGCGAAATGAACATTTTCTCTATTCCAATTATGTAGGTGTTGACGGGTTTAAAAGAGCTACCTCTCTGCAAAATTTATTTTTACTCAAATTATCGTGGATGAAAAAAAAAGTTTTAAAAAATAATTTTTTTCTTAGAATCTTAAGTAGTAAAGCAATTTAAAAATTTGTATAAGGGATACTTCGACTTGTCGTTAATAACCACGACCTTCTTTTTTTTAACATTTTGATACATATACACAGCCGTAGAGACATTATTCAAAAACATCATAAAACGCTCCGGATAAATCTCAAAACACCTTTTTACAATAACTTTCAAAGCAAAAAAATGTACAATAACTACTAAAAGCTTCCTTTAGAAGTAAATAATAATAATAATCCAGGAATGATAATTGTATATAAAAAATACTGAACACAAAATGTTTTAAACAATTCGGATAAAAAAAGTCTTTTTATTTTGAAGACTGAATTCGGCCAGAAGGCGTAAGTCACTCGTTAAATATTTTAGGCTCTACATGATCATAAGTATTGGAAAATATTGAGTCGTCGAGGTAACTTTAGAGATCAAAGGAAACCGGACGTTACCAAACGCGTTGAAAACATAAACTGCAAGTGAAGAAAGACACGATAAATAATGCAAGATAAAGCCGCAATAACTTTTCGAACCAAACCGAGAAAATACACTTTTTCTAACAGCCCAATAAATACCTTAAAATATTGTTTTATTTCGCGAAGTAGTAACCTACTTCTTTTCACGAGCTAAAAAACGCAATTATTCCCAAATCGATATTATATTAACTTAAAAGCGCCTTCAGCGACAAAAACAAAATGTTAAAAGCCCAAAGAGCCATTACAACTTCTCAACGAGTTAAAGCGCGAAAACACTTATTTCTTAAAGCCACCACGAGATTTTTTGCCGTCAATCTTTCATTAATATAACTTTTCCATTAAATACAAATAATCGTAAAGTTACGCGAGCGCCGATGTGAAACACGCCTCGCCGGCCCGAACAATTTAGATAACGAGATCCTCATTACGCAGGTATCAATCTCCACTCCCCACGGACGCCGATACGATCCCTCGGCAATAATATCCGGGCGGGCATCGACGCCGCTGCGTAATGAAGAAATCGGCCCGGCGATTCGCACCACGGCGCGAGTACCGATTTCCTTCCTCCGCCGGCGATTTATGGCCCCGGAACGCCCGGCGATATAAACACGAGCATATTACACGGCTCGATTCTAAAAGTGAATCCCTGCGACGGTGTTAAAGACGCGGAGAGCGGCGTATTTTCGTAGCGCCTCTTTCTGTTCGCTCCGACTTTTTTGTCGGCGGTACTCTGCGAGGTTCCCGAGGGAGCGACGCTTTATTTTTGTATTTTGGAGCGTGCTGGCGTCTCCCGCGTGTGTGCGGAGGAGGAGGGATTTTGATGCGGCAGTGTAAAAATGTCGGGGGAACTGTGAGGGATTGAAATAAATTGAATGTGAGCCGCGATTTGGGGTATAGATGATTTATCGATGATGATCGGGAGATTCGTGTTTTCGAAGGGCTGAGAATGGGCTAAGAATAAGTTGTTCGAGTCTTTATAAAGCGAGTGTTACTTAGCTTTTAGATTTTTTTTATGGAAGGTTAATTGAATATTAAAACGCATGTAGTCAGTTCCATACGTCAGATTTTCTTAACGAAACATCGATTTTACTTGTTTTAATACATTGCAAAAAACAAGACTTTATGTACATTAAACAATTTCAAAAGGCAATTAATCAATTGAAGATATGTTTGAGAAAATTGTTGAGTAAAACCGTTCGTTTATTGATTATTTTCAAACTAAAAAGAATTACACGTAATTATGTTGAAATAAAATGCTTAGATGAACGTGCGCAAATATTAGATATATTTTTCGTTAATGAAAACGTGGATTGATATTCACTTATTAATATTTAACTGAAAATTATCTGACATTTTGGCACGATTTTCAGATGATTTTCAGCTGAGATTCATTTTTACACATTTCTATTTTTAATACATACTTGTCTATAAATAATCGAAATAACACAATTAATTTTAATACCAAAAATACTGAAAGTAGAAAAAAATGACACAATAATAAAAATACGCTTTGAACCGTCTGACTTTACGCGGTACATCGACTAAAAGTACACGATAAAAGCCGGCAAAAAAGTACACGAAAAATCCGTCCATATCGCGTACGCTAATTAATTCGCATCCTCGTTCGCACACGACAAATTTTAATTGCCCACCCGGTGCTTTTTGCCAAAGCACGAGATCTGCAACGAGAGAAAAGGGGGCCACGCGGGGACCGCCTCTAAAGATCCTTGACACTCGCGCGTGGGAGTCGCGGTGGACAGCTCCGCTCGAGGCGCTTCCGTAATTTATAAGCGCGTGGCACCTCTCTCCCGGCGAATTCATAAAGCGCCCGGGCTCTTTTCTCTCTCCGGCGGAATGCGCCTACTTAGGCGCGCGAGTGTGCGCCCCCCCCCCCCCGTCGGCGTCGCGCCGGGCGTGTGACGAATTTATGAAAACGCGTGTACACGCGACAAAAGCACTTCCCCATCGTCTTTGCACGAGTGCGCTCGCATTAAGGGACGCTGCCTGGCGCATTTTTAGAATGGCTCGGATGCACGGCGTGGCTCTACCCTTTCACCCCCTCCCTGGTATAACGCTACTCTCTTGAATTTTCCATTCGCGGCGGTTTTTGTTTTTGCTGGCTGCGGTTTTAAACTGTCGGCTTTCACAGTTATCTATGGTGGATTATTTTTTTGGCTGCTTAGAGCGACAATTTTTTTCATTCTAGATGGGTACATTATTTTTTTTTTTTTTTGTAAATTTTTTATTATATATTGATTTGTATTATTGGTAATAGAGATTTTTCTTTGTACTACGCACATTAATACTACTTCTGAAAAATATTAAGATTGTTAGTAACATATGTGATCCTTATTAATAAGACATTCAAAGGAAAAAAATTTATTAGAAGTAAGTAGGTGCAATAAACATTTCAACATGAAGTTCGTTATACAAAAATATCAAGATTTGCGGTCTCCAGGTCTCACACAAGCAAAAAGTTTGCAAACACTTATTTTATATTCCAAATAGGACAATAATAGGAGTTTTCTATAATCTAGATTTGTAGAAAATGTAATGTATTTCCATGTTTATCGCATACAACTTTAGAATAATTTTACTTACAGGTCGACGAAAAGGTCTTTTCATTAAATCTTTTATTAATAATTATCTCAATCATGGTTACAGACGATTATTTGGCTCTTTTAGTCAAATTAACATTATAACATTTTTAAACAGAAAAAGTAAATAATTACATAGAAGAAGAGTGTATATTTAAAAATTATATAGGTATATTCTCAATCTCTTTCGAAACTTTATTTTTAGTCATCCAAACAAACTATTTGAATATCATAATTTTGATTCCAGAATACATTATCAATATTCGTGTTTGATAATCATCATTCATAAAATTCAATTTTACATGCCTCCGGACACTATGCCTTTAAACTTTCGAATGATTTTAAAACGAACCTGCTTAGCTCTTTTTTTAAGTTACCGTTTCTCTGACAGTTTCTGTTTCTCTTGTGAGTCACCTGATAATGAGAAGTCGAAAACGTCAATAAGAAAAAAAGCCTCGGCGCCATCATAGATGACAACGACATTCATAAAAACTTTTCCCCGTCTCCTTAATAAACGTGACGACTTTACAGGATAATTTCACAAATGGACTGCGAATTACCTACCGAAACGCCTATCTGCTGCCTCTTATTATTAAGCTTACCCGCTAAAGTAAGCCCGGGGTCGCGGATAAAGCGTCGCATAAATTTCGCCTCCTCGATATATGAGGTATTAGACAACTTAAGATACACCTTCCTCGAGTGAGCCTACATTATGCCCGCGGCGGTGGGTAAGTAGATACCACGCCGAGCTGAAATTTATTCGATAATCGTAGCTCCTATGCTTATTGCGCAAATTTCCATTCCACCTGCCTGAGTATTAATAGATATAATGTCGTCACGTTGCGATTTTATTTTATTAACGCGATATCTTAAAATTTGCCAAGGGCATACTCAGCGTAATTCTATTTTATGGTAATTAATTTTTAAAACAGAATAAAACTTTATAAGCAATAGGAGCAATTTATTATGCACTTTCAGTTCACATCAAGGTGCGAATATTCTATCTTAATATAGAAACATATTGCATGAATTTTAAAGACTTCATTTGCTTCAAATATCACTGCTGCTGCGTTTATCGTCGATTATTTATCTCGAGATGCAATGAACTCACTACAATTTATATTTATAGTTCGTCAATATTGCCTTGCGATTTCGCGTATTCCACTTCGAAGATAAAATATATCCTATACGCATCCTCACCCTTTAAAGTAGCTTATCGTTTTTCTTTTTCTTTTTTTTTCTTTTTTTTTTTTTTTGCTTTATGTCCGTAATGCGGACCAACTGTCATTAAGGAAGGGGCTTCCTCCCGTGGCACGAAAACAGTTTGTTTTTAAATAGCGTACGTAAAGATTAAAAAAATTTCCCGAGCGGCTACTACAAACCCGAGGCACTCGCGGCGGAAAGACGTCGGAACGTGTAGAGATTCGTATCGCGCCGCCCGGTAAATGCTCACTCGCACTTTACACGAGTCCGGCAGCTTCAAGATAATAAGGGATATTTTGCATACATTATCGACTAATGGAGCCAATGGCCCACGTAGTAGCCTATCGGCGACTTTCAGCTGCGTCACTCCGACGATTTTACGTGTTCCCTAGTCTTGGGTATGTGGCAGAAACGACAAATGTAATATATGGACAAAGACTTTGAATAAGATGATAAAGCGAAGGGATTTAGAGTTCAGGACATCATCTACGTCACAAATTTCTGTTTTCTTTTCGCATCGACACGGTTTTGTGTCGGCTTCTTCGTTGAAGGTAACATTTTTCCAGAACTGGTAAATATGTGAGAGATACCACAATTTAAAAAATACTACCTGATAAAACATAC
>JAWWEN010012293.1:0-23162 GCA_035582955.1 Sycophila texana | reverse complement strand
TGGATAATTCTCAATTTAACTAGAGATGCAGACATCTCTATGAGAAAGCATTGTGCCAGTGCAGTTGGCAGCGTTTTATTCATTTATTTACATTTTATTTAACGACGCTATATTGATGCTACCATTTGGTGCTAATCAGCAGCGAAGTTCTACCATGTGTTTGTGAGAATGAAGCACATAATAATTTTTACAGAGGTGCTTGTAGTTTTAAAAAAGATAGTCTTCGAGGATGTCCTGCGTTTGTAAGGATGAATAGTCGCTCTTAACAAAGAAAAGCACATTTTCCAAGTTTTGCCGCAAAGAAACATTTAAAAGTTTTGTCATTTTTTGCTCAGGTACCTCGTAAAATGTATTATTTTTACAATTCTAATGTTATAAATTTAAAGGAACGTTTTTTCAAACGATTTTTCAATAGTTAACGTTTTTTTTAATGTGTTCACTTATAAGGGGAGTATATTACCACAAAAATGTGCTTTCTATGAAAGATTTATTTTAGGAGAGTCAGAAATAATTCAACTTCCATTTTGGGCAATTAAGTGTAAAAATTTAATTTTCTTATTGCTTTTGATGATATATAATTTTTACAAGTGATAACAGCTGTCTGCTAAAGTAATTTATTAAAACCCTAAAATTACTCTTGTTATTGATTTAGCGATCGAATGACATTAAGCAAGATTAAAAAACAACGGACTAAAATCGTGTTAATTGGATTATTAAACTCTGAATTATTCTGCCGTCTATTTCGAGAATTATTTCTTTTTTTAGTTTTGAAAAGACCAACAGCGGAAGACGATCGAAATATTTTTGTATTTACTCTCAGAGGAACTCCCCGCGTGAATCACGATGCCTTCCCCTTTCTGACCCATTCATAACATCGATAAGACTACTATAATTAGTGGAGAAATCTGAAAAACGAAAACTCTTTAAATACTCTGAAAATTCGATTTTCCCTGGAAACTTGTCAGGAATAAAACGGTTTGGTGGGCGCTCAATTTCCAGACCAAACACGTCGGGCGAAACTTAGTTTCACAAGTCACTTTCGCAGCCCATAACCCAATATCGACTCTCAACGAGAGCTCCAGAGTCAGCCTGTGACGGCGTCTATTTTGTGCGCGCGAATTCGCCCAGATAAGGGACGCCGACCAACAAGTAGTCCACGCTTGGCTTTTCTACTTATACTTCCTAATATGGAATGCAGCATATTCATGTTATTGGTTTTCTATTTCAATGATTTTATTAAAGATTGCGCTTAAAATGATATGCAATCATCGGAGTCTAGATTTTGATTGATCAACTTTAAAAAATGATTCTTTGATTGAAAATAATTAACATGTGTCTGACGATTTTATTTTCAACTAAAAAATCATGCTCTACAACTTTCAAATTCTCTCCTGAATTCCAGGATCTGCAAATTGTAGTGTCTTCTACTCTTAATACTTCCAAAGGTCATTGTACCATACTACTTTTAAAATAAATAAAAATATATAGAAATTTTTTATTAATTTTTAATATCGCAACATTAAGCATTATTTTCTATAGTTTCAGGGGTTTATCCAACCAAAATATTTGTCGTTATTCAAATTATTTCTGCTGATTTCTACCACCTTTTTTCCACTCCACAGATTATTAACCACCCCGTATACCTCCTTACCTCCTCAAAAAAAAAAGCAAATGATCCGAAAATAGCATAACCACCCCGAAAAGCTCCGCAGCTCATTTCACCACCCAAAGCATCCGAAATGCTTCGCCCTCCACGGCTCCAGCAGGTCACTTTCAGTCATTTATTTTTAGTGGCTTCACAGCGCACAATAAGCAATAAGTGTCCTTCTGTAAATATGTCGCGACAAATTCGTGCTCCCGCCTCGAAAAGCAAGAAGGGGATGCCAGGAGGGGGGCGGGGGGAATCGGCGCTTTTCGCGACGCCTGGTCGCGATCATCCGAATTGGCACGTGCAGCAGCCCCCGCACCCGCGTACCGGGCCGCATTATTGAGGTCAACTTTTGCTAGGCTCTCCTTCTCTGTCTTTCGCGCGCGAGGAAAACTCTTTGTTTCTCCGAGCGGCCGAGACTCGAGCCGATTTGCTCGGCTAACGTTCTATTGTTCCTCGAGTGTGCGTCGTCCCCGAGGCGCCCGAGGAAATTATTAACGCTTTGTAGGTTGAGTCTACGATGTGATATCTAATTCCCTCTGTTCGAACGTTGTGGTGGACGCTTAGTCCCTGATTGGATAATTGGGTTGGACATCTTCTTTTTTTGGGTATTTTTTTATCTTTGATGTTTGTACATTCATATATTTGTAGATGTAAACGTGCAATACAGTCATTTTAATTGTAAATGTTCTAGAAGATTGATTTTATTGCAATATGTGCAACAGTCTTTTGGTCAGTATTTTGTCAAATTTACGAGAGCAACATAGTAAAATTAATTAAATTTCCAGAAAATTTTTCAAAGAAATGACTATAATAAATTTTACGAGAAAATATTGTCATTTATCCTTAAAATAGCAATCTATAAACAAATTCAAATTAATAATCGTATTTTTTAGTAGAGTAACTTTCTCTGTATAACAGTTATCAGTATAAATTAGTAGATTAATAAACAGATGTCAAATTAACATCGGATAAAAAAACTACAATTACTGTCGGACATTTATGCGACTTTTCCACAAATGTACATTTTAAGTTTATTATTAATAAAGCTGCAAGTCCTTAAAATTTTTATCGATTGATTAGATTTTCCCAGGAAGCTTCCAAATCCATAAATAAATGTTTCCAGAATGGAGCGTATATTCTATTTACGGTATTCTTGTTTTGCTATTATATCTATTTATATAATCTCAATATCGGATTTTAAAGCAGCCACTTTTAAGTAAATTTTCTAAAAGTGTCAAAAATTTTAAATTAGTAGTATTATATATAGTGCATGAATAAATAACATCGATTAAAACAAATTGATGGAATAAAATTTAATTTTTATCAAATCAGCCTTATGCACGTGTCATCGTAAAAATTGTTTACCCAAAATAAACACGTCACCTGTTGTGTAGGTCCTAACGCGAGAAAAATACACTTGATCGAATTAATTTTTTGTTGTTGTTTAACATGGAGCGATCGTAGCACCCACACTATAGACGCGTCCTGAAAATTCTTAATTGAATTACTTCTAGCCAGCGGCGAAACAGAACCCCGCCGCCCACGTGATAAAAATGCGTCGGTCCATAGTAGCGGAGGCACTAAGCGTAAATCGATTGCCATTCATGCCTCGATGGCGCCGTGGATGAACGGCTGCGTCGAGACGGCGTCAGCTACTGGAAAAAAAAATTAACAACTTTCCGATTGTTTTTCTTGAACCTTTTCCCTTTTCCGGACCCTTTGCTTGTCTGGGCAGACTACGTGTTAATTGTTGGATTTTAGCGAGCCAGGGGCTGTATATGACTTTTCCTTTGAAATTGTGTTTGACATTTGATGAATGTGAAAAGAGTTTGTTATGATAATTTCACTTTGATGGTTCTATTTTAAAAAGGAGTTAGAAAATGTTACTTCTTTCTGAAGAAAATAGTTTATTTGATTGGAAATTAAAAAATTTAATTTAATTTAATTATTTTGGGATTTCAAATGAATTATTAAATTGCTTATAAATGCGAGGGTATTATTTTAATAAGAAAACATATATGAAATAATTAAGTATAGTCGTGTGATTATATTTCTATATAAAAATAAATTTAGAAAATCGGAAGAGTTATAATATTTAAGCATTAATTAAATAAAAGCTCTTTATAAAATATAAAATATGAATCATTCCTGAATCAACTTTAAACATTTTCTTTTCTTTCGAATAATAAAAAAAGTATTAAACATCGAATCATTTATTCATTGCTGCACAAAACCTCTCGTTCACATGTACGCTGAAAAAAAAACTAGAAAAAATAAAAACACACCCCCGCGAAGTCGTTATAGCGCAGCAGACGCGCCAAAACGAAGGTTAGCTTTTACACCAAAATTTATTACCTTAATTGCAGCATAACGCAACAACGGGCCTCAATTACCGGGGATACAACGTGGCGCCTCGCATCGAAAAATTTCGCCGCAATCTGCTTTTCGCCATGCAACGTTTTTCCCACCCCTCGGAATCGTGCGTTCCGCGAAAATCAACTTCGGCCTGGTGTACGCGAAAGTTTCGGCGGATTTTCATTCGCGGCGTATAAATGAAATTTCGCGACAAAGGAAACTTTTTATTTGTTTTTGCTCACCTATATATCAGGTATGTCTACATTCGAGTAGTCGGCGCCGCGCGTCCCGAGGACCCCACTACTGCCGGCGGAATTATCGATCTCGCTAAAAAGGCTTGGGGTTCAATGTGATTATTACGTAATTCGACCTTCTCTTTTGACGAGAAAGCGGCCGTTGTAGCATTAATTGAATTTCAATTGTTTAATTGTACAACAATATCCTTTCGATTGAACACGTTAAATTTGACAATCAGGTAATGAAAAAAGTGGTTTTGTACCTTTTTTTTGTGTTTGTGCTGGACAAAGATTATGTAATATATGCGCGGATTGGCGTGGATATAAGGAAGAAATAAAGGAATTTTCTTGGAATTCATATATAAATCCTCGTATTTGTACCAGCATCTACGAATTTACGTCAATTTAAAGAGAATATCCGCATGTAAATCCATGTACTTCCAGTTATTTGCGTGAATGTAAAGAAAATTTTGATATTTGGTTCTCGCTTTATATCCTCGTAAATTTATGCATATTCTACATAATCTTTGTGCCACTAAAGCACATCATAAAAAATAACTATCCAATTTTTTTTTCTTTTCTGTTGAAAGGGATCTATTTGATGTATATTTTAAAACAGATTTAGTATTTTTTTACTCTATATTTATTTAAGCATAAATGGCCCTTTAATCAATCCTTCGCCTTGGGCAGAGAATGTAAAATATAAAATTGCTGCATTGGCTACAGCATTTATCGCGGTGGCAGCATTATGCGTTTTAGGTGTAACTGTCATATTTCTCTGCTTAATTTTAGTACTTGGCCGAGATAACAAAGGCTTGGTATATTTCATACATTTTATTTATGTATTTTAATTCTAACGGTTTATATAACTTATACAGATATTATAATTTATTATACAAACTGAATTTGGCAGAGCGAAATTATTTCACTGCCACTCACTCAACCGCTGAAGTGAATTAGATTCTGTGGATTAATTCACTTTATATACTGATTTTACTCTACTTAGTGAAGTGAAAATTCCACACTACTTACTTTAGTATGTATAGCTTTTTTAGAATGATCAAGATAATAGTCTAAACTTTAATTCAATGGCTTAAAAAAATATGTTATATCTCCCTACGCATATATTCTCAATGTTTTCCACATAGAATGCAGAAGTTCTTCTATTCTTGTGCTACTGTATAATTGTCTAATACGGTTCGAAAATCTTTAAATTGAAATTCAAACTAGAAACTCAGTCCATTTAAAAGTGCAATAAAATAGCTTCTAAAAAGATTGGCTAAATGTACATTATACAACAGTCACATAAATATAGTGCCATCTAAACGCTGTTTTTTCATAAAATAAACATGTAATTTTCGCGTCCATTAACCTGTATACGCGAAGAAATTGCAACCCCTGTTCAAGTTCAAACATAGCAAGTTGCACGTTTCGTCCTCGAAAATTTAATTTAATCTTATCACCTCCTAAAGCTGCCAATCACAATTAGCATACATCTCCTCTTCAAACAATTCAATCCCCCAGAACTCGACCAAACGTCTACAGAACCCTTATTGAGTATATACATCGTCGACTATATACCCGCCGACATAAATCTACGGGCATCCACAAAATCGATACCGGCAAATTCGAAATTCCGCAAAAGTCAGATTGCAGACTCGTCTCGCTCGGACGAGTGCGTGGAGGAACCCGCGGGGAAGAGGAGGAGGGGCATGAGGAGTCCGGCTGTTGGCCGGGGCCGCTTGAAATAGCCGAGAGCGCGGCCGAGGAAGCTGTTGGCCCGCGGCTGCACGTGCAAATCGAAGCGCTGCTGGCGGCAGCGCTCCGAGGCACCGTAGCCGCACCTTCAGGGTATTTTCGGTGTAGCGTGCCGGACCGACTCTCTCGCCTACCGCCCCTAGCCTGGATTCACTTGGACAAATTGTTACTGCAGAATGACACCTTTTTTTCCTTTTTAGCCGATGTTTTGTTTTTTTAAGTAGAGAGTGTTACTTGCGCGAGTCTAATGTATTTGGAATTTTCGAGTTGGAGCAAGTAGGGTGTGACCAATTTGAAGTCTCTTCATTTTTTGTTTTTGCTTTCTTCTAGAGAAGGATATGTAATGGTAGTAATTCATGGAAAGGTTCATTTTAATTTCTTATTTTCTACACGAAGGCACATTTCATTCTTATTGTGTCAAAATATGTGTGCATTAAAAGGTATTTTTGTCTTTTCTTCATTGAACCAGAATTTTAATTCTTTTAGTTGAAAAACAGGCAAATGATCTTTTGTCTACGAAATCCAAAATAAAATATTATGACTACAGAGATGTAAAAAGTAGAGGGAAACATGATATAGAACACTGAAAAATTGTTCAAAAATTACGATAGAATTTTGGTTGTAAAAGAATTCACTCAATTCCAAAAAGAAACCCCCCAATATTATAATTTTTTTATTTTTATTAACATTTGGGGTTTATCAATATTATGATTCCGGCAATGATCAAACCTTATTTCGACTGCTCAACTGCTATAACTTGAATTATTTTTATAGATTACTTTTATTATTATATATTAGTATAATTTTAAACTTCTGTGTTTATAAAAGTTAGATTTGATTTTATTATCATTGATAGCACAATAACCTCAAAATGGCAATTTTAATGCCAATTTTTGGCTCTCGTGCTATAAAATACCATATGAGACTGGCGCCTACGGGATTATTCAACTCGTGCGACTTTTCGTACGGAAAAACGGTCGCATAGGTTAAGTAATCAACTTCCGTACCCGTGCCATAATGTACTATTACAAAATGTTGACCGTCGTAGACATTTTATAATAAAAAAACTTTACAATTAAATTTACCCATGAAACAATTAAATTGCTCTTTTCTTTACTAAGCAATTCTGCGGGATGGATATCCCGTAATCGATTTTAAGAGCCATTATATGACAGAATTTGAAAATATGTATTCAACTATAAAATTGAAAATTTCCAAATTAATTAAATCTAAAAAAATTAATATTTCCAAATAAATATAAGGTATATTTTGTTTTTTTGTTTCAGAGGAAATAGAGAACTTCTTTAAATGAATATTTCTTTTTAAACTAAATACTTCGCAGAAGATAGAATGATTTTCTATGTTATAATCTCAATTTATTTAATGTTGCAATACAAGCTCTTATTATTCTAATCGTTAGATATTTATGTATATAAAGTTTATTCCAATAACAAATCAATTCTAAAAGTTACATCGAACAATGCATGAACGACTTATAAGTACAGAAGGTAAGAACTTTTATTACATCAAAATTAATATTTTCTAATTAATGAAATAAATTATTTGTCAATGTAATTACGCAATGACGAAAAAGCGCTTTATACCCCTGTGTGGGCATTATTTCTTACCCTTATGGGTAGGATAGATGCCTAAGTAGGGTTACTTTGGTACCGACTACCCACTTTTTCGATATTTCCCCTTATTTTTCAATCGTAAAATATCCTGTAGCGCAAAAAACTCACAAGGTAGGAAAAATTTCTCGCATAGAACCCAGTGGGTAACGACACTCCCGTTGGTGTTGTTGTCCGCCATGTCGATCAAGTTACATATTATTAATAATGCTTAATCGAGATACTGACCACCCAGTTCATTCGACGACCGTTAATAAAGACCGTGATGAAAAAGGCCCTTCAAAAGAATCGAAAGACCTCCGATTAGAATTAGAACCCGCGGCGTTTTCCAACTGGAAGACAAAACCCTTACCCCTAAGAGACCACGTATATTGACAGAAACAGATTTTGGAATGTCTAATTTTAATTAAAAGATCAAACGATTTCTATTTTTTCAATAACTATACACTTCTAGTATGACCACATCCTTTTATTTGGCAATCAAATCATTGCCGTTATTCAATGATTTGATTGCTTATATTTATCATATTAAGAAGGTCAACCACCCTTAACTTTTCCTTTATAAGGAAAAAAAAGAATGTTGAACATATAACTAAATATATACTTTTAATACTATAAAAATATATTAATTTTGTAACAAAATAATCCCAGTTAGGAGTCTCTAGGTCAATTTTATTTTAAGTTGTACCAATTTAAAAAATTTGGCTTTGGCGTAACCTACAGGTCCAACGGATCAATAAATTTTTATGGGGTTCGGCTTAAATTGTTGGTAATTAATGTCATTGTGGATTGAAGAGTTCTTTGAATTAAAATATGTAGAATAAATATTTGAATAAGTTCAAAAACTACTCAAAATTCTTAAGTTTCATGAATTTATGCAGTTTTTGAGCTCATTCAGATATTTATTCAAAAATTTTAATTCAAGCAACTCTTCAGCCTATAATGACACTGATTACTAACAATTTAAGCCAAACCCCATCATAATTTATTTATCCGTTGGACCTGTTGGTTATGCCGAAGCCAAATTTTTTAAATTGACATAACTTAAAATAAAATAGACCTAGAGACTCCAAACTGGGACTATTTTATTACAAAATTAATATATTTTTATAGTATTCAAAGTATATTTAGTTATTTGTTCAACTTTTTTTTTCTTCGGATATTTTATAATGGAAAAGTTGAAGGGGTGGACCCCCTTTAAAAAGTAGCAACCCCTCGTCGTCCGCAGTAGTATGGCGTGGAATCGGTTCGCCACACCGCACGACTGTGCACTCACCTGTGCATAGGATTCTCGCGGTCGGGAATTCAAGTACGTGGGTAGAAAATGTCCGTCCCCCTACCCCTCGTCGCCGCAGTATTACGGCGTGGAATCGGTTCACTACACCGCGCGACTGTGCACTTATCTGTGCATAGAATTCTCGCGTACGGGAGTGCAAGTGCGTGGGTAGAAAAGGTCCGTCCCCCTACCCCTCGTCGCCGCAGAATTATGGCGTGGAATCGGTTCGTCACATCGCGCGACGGTCGCGTATCTTTCAACTCATCAACGCATCAACATCAAGGGAGGTCGTCTTCAGGACGGTATGAGACCGTCTCTTCACGTCGCTGCAGCCCTCGCCTGCAGTTCATCGAGCCATCACCACACTGGATGCACTTCTGCGTTGTGGTATACGTCCGCCCTTTCACGCCAAGAATGAGTCACCTGCCGCTCGTGCATCACCAACCGGTGTGCAGTTCTGTAGAGCGGAACCGATCCGCCTACAGCGTCGTCGTAGCGCGCGGTGCTCGAATAAGCCTTCGTTCGATTGGCTACGTGCGTCGAGTATTCGGGAATTCGGGATGTCTATGCCAGGACCGAGGCTGTCTACTTTGTCGCCGAGCCACTCACCTGTGCATAGAATTCTCGTGGTCGGGAGTGCAAGTGCGTGGGTAGAAAAGGTCCGTCCCCCTACCCCTCGTCGCCGATGTATTACGGCGTGGAATCGGTTCGCTACAACGCGCGACTGTGCATTCACCTGTGCATAGGATTCTCGCGGTCGGGAGTGCAAGTGCGTGGGTAGAAAAGGTCCGTCCCTCTACCCCTCGTCACCGCAGAATTACGGCGTGGAATCGGTTCGTCACATCGCGCGACGGTCGCGTATCATTCAACCCATCAACGCATCAACATCAAAGGAGGTCGTCTTCAGGACGGTATGAGACCGTCTCTCCACGTCGCTGCAGCACTCGCCTGCAGTTCATCAAGCCATCACCACTCTGGATGCACTTCTGCGTTGCGGTATGCGTCCGCTCTTTCACGCTAAGAATGGCCGGCCGCTCGTGCACCACCAACCGAATTACGATTTTGCATAGTGGAATAGATCTGCTATCCTCGTCGTCGGTCGCGCGATACCTGCATAGTCAGTCATTTGTTTGGCTACGTGCGTCGAGTATTCGGGAATTCGCTATGTCGATATCAAGATCAAGGCTGCCCATTCTATCGCTGAGCTACTCGCTCCACATAAGGAGGTCGCCTTCAGGACGGTATCGGACCGTCTCTGTACCATCTGTCATTGCTCAACAGTCCCAGGCCGGCTCGGTGAATAAGGTGGATTTTACAATACCTGTCCGTCAGTTTTGCTCCATCAACTGCCGAACAGGGACTGAGGGTTTAGCTGACCGGGCTCCGATTGATACCTCGGCCGCGATGGGCTTCCACTGAAGGATGCCCCACTCGGCCATTGTTGAAGCCGGCAGCACTGGTCAGCATACGGGTGAGGTCCGGCCCCTGCGTCCGATGTCCTCGTGACCTCGGGCACAGGTGGCTGAACCTTGCCTACGGTCGCGAAGCGATTTCTCCCTTTTTAACCACCATAAAAAAAAAAAAAAAAAAAAATGTATATATATACTGCTAATTATGAAATTTTTTTATTAATAGTAATGTATTTTATGTAACTTCGTGCGTAAAGTGCTACTTTACGCACGCAAGCGTTCGTAAAATCAGCTCTTTACGCCGTCGTTGCATAAAATAGGGTTCGACACTTGTGCTAAAATTGATTCTCAGACTCGTGTGTTTATCACCCTCGTCCAATCAACTTTTACGCACTTGTATCGAAAATAACTATTAATTTTTACAAAGTTTTTGCTTCTATTTTTAACATTAGCTATTATTTGATTTTTGCTATTGTTTTTATGTTTAATAAGTAAATTATCAAAAGTGTTTTGCAGCAAAGTTTGATTTTAATTTATGGATACCGTCATACTAAAGGTGTGGTCGTATATTGTGTGTACAAATTTTGTTTTAATTTTTTTTTGTGAAAACATAATTTTGTAGAAATTTTAATTCTCTAGAACGCCTATACAAAAATTATCTTCATTATTTAACTCTAAATATAAGAAAAAGCACTTTTCTCAGAGCCTAAAATATATAGAAACATAAAATAAGTCAGAACCCTTAGGTATCGCACATTTTACATGAAAATTCGTGCCATCGACGATAGAATTGACGAGATTTCAGCTAAAAGATAAATCGACTGCTTTGTGCACTCGACACCCGAGGTCGGCGCCTTTTTTCGTAGTTCCATCGACTTATCGCCTTTCGATTTAGAAAAATTCGTTTGATTTATCAAAGTACCTTCAGATTTTTTGCAGAATTCTCAACCCAACATACAATCAATTTATTAGCCCATTATTCCATGTAATGTAATGTTTTTTTACACTTTTACTTTTTTAAATATTAGGATAAAATATTAGTAAAAAATTGTATAAAAAAGAGCATTTCTTTCTACACTGAAAAAAAGTAAATAACAAGATTGGCTTATTACAAACTTAATTTATAGGGAAATTGGCAGCAAAATATGTTTGAAATAAGAAATACAAATTTTAAAAATTTTGTAGTAAATCATCTAATATTAAATAAATAATTAAGTCTTCTTGTATATAGTATGTTTAAGTGTTTAATTTAATATATGGAAGCGAACAATAGAAATTAATTTAAATTGACCCCCCCTTCTTATCTCAAAAAAAAAAAAAAAAAAAAAATACGAGTACATTATTGTCCATACTGAATTTTTGCACAAGTTCAGTAACTATTAATTGGCTGCACTTTCGAGTTTTCCAGCACAAACGGAATATTGTGTCGATCCTTGAAGTTAGCGTGGGATGCACGTGTACGCGAAGTATAGAGGGAATAGTCAATATGCTTCCATTTAATTAATTAAATGTCTAACATCCCTTTCTTGTGCAGCCCTTTACAATCGTCGTAACTTTAATTGCACGTGACTTTATAAGTTATGCCACGCGATAAGAGCATGCGAAAAATAATGTACACTATGGAGCGGTTTTTGCAATAATCTTCAGAGAATTAAGGATAAGTTTTTAAAATAAATTTCGGTCATGGAAACCAGATTATAGGTTTTTATTAAATTTAAATGGGATTTTAATTGCATAATTTAAACGACAGTTTTTTCAATATCCCGTAGGAAACTATTATTTAGTTATGAATTTTTACTATTATATTTTATTCAAGAAAGGGGAACAGTTTAACACGGGAAGCGAAGTGAAAATATTTGTATTTTTAAGTAAAAGTTTAGAATTAGAAATAAAAATGTTTTAATACAGCGCATTTATATCTTTATGAATATCTTTATAATTGAATTAAATAGGTATACTACTTTATTTGTATAAAGGATGAAGTTCGTTAAAACAATTGGCTTGAATAATGGAAGGCTTTTAAAATACTTCTAAGTGAATTCTGTATAGTTTATTTAAGCTCGAAACAATAAAACAAGTAGATAATGCAATAACACGTTAAAAATATTACTCTTCAACAACGAGAGGCATTAATTAATTAAATTTCATTTTTTCACTTTAACAACTCAATCTCACAGGGTCTTACAGTTTCGCTCAAAACAAATTTCACATTTTAGTCCAACTTCGCGTGGAACTATATTTTCTCTTAAAAACTATCTGCTTGTTGAAACAAGTGAAACACACTCCGTCTATCTTAACTTTCAGCCGAAATAATGAAATTTCGTGTATACATTCTAAATTCAAACGAAAATTACGCGAAGCGCGTATATTATATGCGAGGGTCTCAGGATGTGCGTATGAGGCAGTAGTAAAGGTACGTAATAGTCACAGCGGCGGCGCCATATCGTCTGCAGTCACTGCCCCGCGGAGGCCCGGCTGGTTGACGCGCCGGAAACGGTTACTCCCCTTCCATTCCCCAATTTGGGAAAAATGTCCTTCGCTTAGTTCGCGGCTCATTTCGGGCCATTTCGATGAGAAACTGCAAAAGTTTGGGATGCCCCCTTTACTCTTTTTATGTATCACAGCGTTTAAGGAGTTTACTACTACTTACACTTCGTGGCTGTTTATTGGCTGATTTTACGATAGCCGAGTATGAGTGTTATAAAAATTTCAAATTCAAATTAGTGGTGTCGTACGGGAAAAACAATGGAATTTATCGCTCAAGGACGAGCAGAAGTATAATGCTTGAAATTAGTTTACGGTGCACGCAAACAATTCGCGTGAAAGTATTTTTTTTTTAATCAGCAGTACATGCCGATCGTATGCAGCGTAAAATAATTAAATAGATAGTGACTTTTTAATGCGAAAAGTTTTAAATGCTTATTGGTTATTATCTTGATCTAATTATGAAACTCTTCTAATTAACTATTGAGAGTCTTGACGATCTGCTTTTGGTGCGTTTTTATATAGAGGATAATCGAAGATATTTTTCGAGTAAATGAAGTGCACATTCGAAACTTCGCGTAACCTTGAGATCACTTGCGGCAACTTTGTTTTTTGTAGTTAATGTAACAAGGACACATTATGCATTTCGAGAAAACCGTCCCTACTTTCTACGTTTCTGTTAGGGCAGTAGGTAATTTCGCGCGCGTATTTTCATCCCATGTTTATCTTACAAGGTAACGCGGAAAATTTTATTAACAGTTTTAACAACGTTATTAGTATACTATTGTATTTATTTTGAGTAGACCTAGTGATTAAACATTTTATTATTGAGTACCGAAAAGCGATCGTTGCTACATTTTTTTTTAAATTAAATGCCTGTGAAAGCAGCCAAGCATAATTTAATGTACTTCTCAAGTAAGTTTTTAATTTTTCTAAATTATTCTAAATTGTTTTAATAAATTTATTTTCTAATTTAAAAAAATAAAATGCACAGTAAACCGTTGCATAAATTCCGTTACGTTACATAAAATAAAATAAATCTCTTATACGGTTCCAGGAAAATCCAGACTAATTTTCATTAGGTATTAATTCCGACTAGTTTTCACTAGGTATTAAATTTATGCATATCTCCCGTGGATACAAGAATTCACTTCAAAAAGACTTCATCAAATTATCAAAGCGTCGACGAATACCTATCTCCTCGTTTGAGTGAAAAGTGTCGCGTTTGTGCGACGCATTTATAAATAAAAGCTGCGCGGCTCACCTTCGCGGGCAGGGGGCAGGGAAAAAAGCTGAACGAACGCTGAAAAATCGATCGACGCTTCCCCTCCGGTGATTTTCCGAGAGACCGAACTCATCAATGAACGGCCGCTCGCGGAACTCACCGTTTCCTGAGATTCCCCGCGTTGACGCGTCGTATTTAGCGTCCGGAACCGATCGCTGCTAATCTCTCTTTTTTTGTTCATTTTTGTTCTCGTTCGAGCAAAAAATCCGTTACCCGACGTGAAAATAGAAGGAGAGACGAGATGAGTTTTTGAACGACGTCAGAATTGGCGTGCGACGACGTCACGACGTCAACGGAACTTTTAATAACTTTCCTCGGGGCATTCCGCGTCCGAGTAGCCGCGACGCGGCCGTTGAAAATACACGGTGTCAACGATATTTCAGAGGGAGAAAAATTTCACTCTACTTCTTTACTCGACTCTCCATTGAAACATTGCTTCCGCTGAGTTTTTTTTTTATTTTTAAAAGAAATTCAAGCTTACTAACAGCGACGAATGACTGCGCGGTGGAGGTTAAGACACCTTTAACCATCGAGAGTATTTCAAAAAAGATAAATTAAATTTTAGTATTTTTTTTTTATTGAGATGCGAAATGCAGACTTTTTACTGATTTCTACTAATTGAATACCTATAGTAATAATTAAATCCATCGATTATAGTAGCATACTAAAATAGTAGGCTATGAGGTAGAGAAATCAATGTGAATTCAACTATTTTCCAATGTGATGAATCGCTTTTTCAAATAATATTCTTCCATGTCTGTAGCAAATAGAAAAAGTAATAATAATTCTATTTAAAGAGCAAATACTAGACATAAATGGCTTACTATAAATTAATTATCACAGGCAATAACAGAAAAAGCTGAACTTCATTATACTATTTTTGGCGATTAATTTCATCAATTTCAAGTTTTTCTTAAGTATAGTAGAGATTTTATCCGAATGAACTTACTAAATAAAGCACAATTCCCGTAAATTAATCTTTTAATACTTAATAAAGAATTTAATTGTCTTCTTAATCTAGTTAATAAAACGACGCGAATTTGAGGAAGGACGATTTTAATTAATTTAGAATTAATTTCTATTATAAGTAGTAACATTCGAGTATGGTCAGACACTCCCTTTTTCCGCCTGAAAACTTTCGATTCTAGTAAAAAGTTTATTTCTTCTTAAATATAATCTATTATTTAAAAAAAAGCGAACCAATAATCTTCAAGATTCTTTTTTTTTTTAGTAAACAATAATTAATAATTGAACACGTCTCTCCAGAATTCTTTAATTTTTAAACACTAATTCCAAAAAAAAAATACCATACTCATACAGCTCAAAAATATATTTCAATCGATCAATAAAATGGAAATCCACAAAAAAGAAGGAAAATAATCCATCGAAATGACAATGCGTACAGTAAAAAATTTGCAAAGCCTCGAAAAGCGTCGAAGCGCGAAATTCGAAAAGATCCGGCGCTCCGCGCTCTCACTCTAAATAAAGCGAGATGCAATAAAACTTATCTGCCGGGCGCGCCGTACGGACCGAGACGAAAATTCCTGCTTAGATAAGCCGCTGTCTGGTCTCGCCGGCTCGGCGCTCTCGTAAAATAAACGAGAGAGCACGGGGCTTGCGCGCAGCATCCGACGCCCGGCGCGGGGTAAAGTACGCCGTCGAAAATGCCTGTTTGGTCTAGATAACTCGGCCGACCGGCGCTGATTGACGTTATATTGTGCCTCGCGCGACTAAGTCTCTAAAGCTCCGTTTGATGAGCAGGTGCCTCGCCGGGATAGTTATTCAATTCGATGGTAAACTGAGTGGGAGTTTCGACGCTTTTTTTTCTTTTATTCTCGATTTTATCGATGTGGACTAATTACGAAACATAGAAATCGATAGAATACTTCACAACGCGTTCGTAGAGGATGAAAAGTTGTCGCTTTCTTTTTTATCGTTCGTACACCTACATTTCCTATCTTTTTTTTTTTTTTTTTTTGTAGACCGGCGAATCATACTGGTGCAGTTGGGGAAGTTTGTGCGATAAATTCCGCTTAAAATTATTTTAAGAACAAGTCTTTGTGGAGTGCGCGAAAGCCCTTTTTTCTCCTCGAACGCGCAGTAGATAAAACAGCCTGATGCAATTTAAGCGAAAAAAGTCACGTAAAGCCGCTGTAATCGCCTGCTAGAGAAACTTTTAAGTGGCAATTCCGTAAAGTAGTAGCAATTAAAAGTTTTTAATCTTTCGCGATTGTCAATTTTTGTATTCATTAATTTCATTAATTTTGTTTTCATTAAGAAGTATAACAATCTGCTTCTCAGTTTTAATTGTAACTTATTTTTACAGATGCACAATTTGAAATATTCACTTGAACAATAAAATAATAATTAAATTCGAAACGTTAAGTACAGATCAATTCTTGCGGATATTTGTTAGTAGTAAATTAAACTTTCTGAAATCGATTTTACATTTCACCAATGGTAAACGTGTTTTTTTTACACATTCTAAAATTTTCTTGAACAATTCATTTTTACGTATTTTTGTTAGCAAGAAATTGAAAATGCATATTTAACAAAATAATTTTACCAATCAATAAAATAAGAATTTCACTTTAACTGCACTCGTTAGAAAAAGAAATTTCTCCACTTTTTCCATTAATCAACGAAAAATTATTTATTTGTCTGGTAATAAACTATCCAACTATTTTACGACTGCTTTCCAATCTTTCCCCTCTTCATCTGCAGACGGTTTTATGACGGTCGGGTACACGTTAATTTTTGGCAGATAATCCAGCAGCGAATTACATTAGTGCGAAATAAAAACATCGGGAACTATCCTAGCGCCTGGTCAGAGGAAATCTAATGTAAGACCCGGGACGAACGTCCAATGGGATGAAGTCACGTGTTTGCGTCCGGGGATTGAATTTTTTCATTTATTTATTCCGGAACGGCCCTAACGAAGCCCAAGCGATTTATTTACTCGGTCGGTCCGACCCACGCGCCAGGGGCTCTAACAAATGCCACTGAGTTTCCGACGAAATTTCTCCCGCGCAGATTTTTTTTCGCCGTCGACCAGCTCAATGGAACTCTTGCATTTTTTATGAACATACGAACGATTGGATCAGCTGCGATATGGATTAAATTGTTTTCTTTTTTAAATTTTGTAGCTTTTTTTACAGATCACCTTTGTTTTAGTGGTATTTTATTATTTTCTTTTAGTGACTATATCGATAGTAAATGTACAAACTTTGCTTATGTATTTATTTATTCTTAACAAAATAAAATTAACTGATTTAGAATATACAGATATTTAGACATCACGAACGTTTTATAAGTATTGTACATTTAACATAAAATAATTGTAAATAAAATAAATCAATATGAAGAGTAACGATTCTCAGGACACCTAAAATTGGAACTCGCGTTCCTAACGTCCTACTTTTTTTTACTGCAATCCATTTTAGTTTTTCCGCGGATATAACCCCAGAAATTTTTTCCGGATGATAAGGAAATAACGTTTCATCGTCATCTCCTCTTAATAAAATGTAAAAAAGTGCCAACGATAAAAATTCAAAATCCCCAAGATGAATTCCCTCACGCCTTATCTAATCGGGGGTCGTCGCTTCCGCACGTCCCGCCAATTAATCTCGGCGAAAAAGAAGCTGGCGTTGTAGACTAAGGGGTGAGGGTTAGAAAATTATCCGGTCGATAAAAAAAAAAAAAAAAAATGTGAGGCTCGGCGAGTCATTGATGTTTTTTGAGGGTTTCGCTTACATTGATAAAAATGAAAGGTGCACGGATAAACTCACCGCTGTCGGCGTAGGTCTCGGAGCCATAACCGTCCTGAAGTCCACTAGACCAGGTGCCCTCGTACTTGGCGGTGGAGGTGGTCGACTGCCTCACACCATAGCGACCCTTGAAGCCCTGCGTCCACTCGCCCCGGTACAGCCAGCGACCCCGCGTCTCCATGCCCAGACCATGTCTTTTGCCATTCTGCCATTGGCCCTCGTAACACGAGCCGCTGAAAAGTATCAATCATATTTTCTGGTCATTGGTTTATATATACGTCCATTTTGCAGGGATTATTCCGGGGGTTTAGGAGATTCAATGTTTCGTATTGTTGTTTTTTGTCCTTTTCGTATAGATGGTTAATCTTTAATTTATTCGCAGCGCTTTACTGCCTTCTGGAAAAATAACCTTCTAGAGGAATATGCGAGATTTATGTTGCTGCAGCTTTTTTTTATTCTTTTATTTTAGTTTATTTGATATTTATGGTCAAAAGTCCGTGATACTTGAAAAAGAATAAAAAGAGATGTAAAATGAATAGCATTAATGTATGCAGAGATTAAAAGCCGATGGTAAGATTTTTTTGGTCTTGATGTCCTTCATGTTATCTTATTGATAAGGTAGAAAAACGGCACAATTTCTAAAAAATATTGCTTTATTGCCAATAACTATAGGTATATTCAATAATTTAATTAAATTTAAAATCAAGAATCATTCGATCTGAACTTGAATTACACATAATTCTGTATATGCTGTATTGGTAAAGCTTTATCAGAGTAATTAAGAGAATCTTCTTTTACGTAGACAAAATAAACATTTTCTCTTAGAAAAACAATTCTACATAATTTAATAAAAAAAAATAAATATATTTTATTAGTTTAATCTTTTTCTAAAGAAAATTGTAAACATTTATTTTTCTTTACAAATGAAAATTTAATCAATTTTCATATTTTTAAATAATTCTAGAATTTTTTTATAGTATACTTGATGTGATGTACTGCGAATATTATGAATTAAATTCATTACTACTACATTATGAATTAAATAAATATTATTTATTATAATTAGTACTTTAGTATTTTAGTTAATTAATCAAAATAAATTCCTTTATAATTACACAATAAGGCTACATGACTGTATAGTAATGTAGAAATAAACACCGGCAAAAAAGAAAAACTAAGAAATTAAAATTTGTTTACATAATTATCAGTTTTTCTAAAGTTTTACGTAACGATGTATTATATAAAATACATAATGTGGATTTTCGAGCGTGTGTCATTAGAAAACTCATAGACTCGCGGCGGTGTTTCTCTTGTGACAGCTGGTTGAAAATAACCGCTGACGAACTTTTGTAATTTTACGTTTATTGTTGCTACTCGCGATCGTTCGTCACTTTTTCGTGTTTTTCTCAGAAATTCCGCGCGCTCGTATCTCAAGACACGAAAATACAATTAAAAAGATTGTAGGATGAAAAATGTGCGGCACATCCCTTATACTATGTAAAAGAAGAATTACTCTTTTTAATCAAGTACCAGGGCAATGATCAATCAGTCTGTTACTTTAAAAGGAAAACTAGAGCTAATTACTTCTCGAAGTAGGTACAAAGAGTTTAAATGTTCCTCTGATGGAGAATAAGTATAATTTTTTTAAGACATCGATTAAAAGAGTCTTTATTTATTATTATTAATTCATGGGCAAAAATTTCGTTCAGGTCATTTCTTTCAAGAATTTCACGTATTTAATATAAATAAATATTTAAAAAATTACTGGGAACTTGTTCAACCGAAATTGATTTAATGCAAATAGTTCTCTTTTCTTCTGACTTACTTTGTTTCATGGACATCATATACCATTAAAATAGACTTGTCAGTTAATTATTTTATTTTTGTCCTTATAAAATTATTGTGATTTAAATTAAGTTATTTTTAAAGTTCATTTCATTTTCTTGAAATAATAAAATTGTCCTTAAGTGTAGTTATAAATTAAATGAATTCAATGCAGCCAGCATTTCTATTTTATCACGAATACACATATCAACGTTCACACAAAATAAACTATCGACTAGGTCCCTAAATAAACAAATAAAAATCAAATTAATCGATTAAAAAAATAAAAAATTAGTTCGATATTGAACACTCATTGATTTCCATAAAAGCTCTGAAAGGGGGGAGTCCCCCCGACTGGCGAAGAAAGTGCGTGCGGCGTTGCCGGTGCATCTGTCAAGCGCACGCGGTCACCACGGCGTGGGGTCGACCTTGGCCCCATTGCGCGCCGCGGAGAGACGCGACGCATCCCTCCCGCGGATCTCGAAAAATGTAGGTTACTCAAAAATACGTATCGCCGCGGAACCGATCGACGCTCGGCCCTTACCACCGCGGGTGGCCACCCAGACGATCGAATCGCCTGTCCGCGTATTTCGCCAGGAAACTTCACTACTTTTTTTCTGGTTATTTATCATTTATGGGCTTTTTAGGTCAAAACATTTTTATTTTAAAGTTCCGCGTGACTTTTTCTTGGAAATAAAAGTAGTATGCTGATTTTACTAATACACTGTGAAATTCCTGAGTATATAGTAATTTTATATTATTTGAATTATGGTATCATCATAAAAGTTTCTATCAGTCGATATTCCAAGGTAGTAAAAAGTTATAGTAATTTTTTTTAAAGATAGTAAATTTTATTACATAGATTTTATTATTTCCTTTAAATCTTTTTATTCTTAATATTTACTACAGATATTTTAGAAAATACATTAAACCTGAAGTAAAATTTATTACAAAATAACGATAGAATTGATTAAACTTTTTACTACAACTTTTATATACACCATGTACTATTCTAAAATCAAGTTCCTTTACTGGTAATCTCTACAAAAATTTTCCTTAGTACGATTAAATCTCTCTCACCCTCAACTTACAATCTCCAGAGAACCGAAGTTAGGAAAAATCCGAAACAAAGGGCAACATTTTCCAAGAAATAGTCCGAGTAATGTGGTTTTGAAATTTTCAAGTGGCAAGAGTATATAGTATGAAAGTAGATATAAGTAGTCCGGCATAACTTATATACACTAAGTTAGCGGTGCTTCGGAAATTTCGGAACTTGGAATAAACGCTAAACTACTTCGACGTTAAATAATGTCAAGTACGAATTTCGTGCTTTCCAAAGAGCCTCTTTCGACGTGGCAGTCGTGACGATAGTTTTCTTTTCTAATCGACTAGTAAAAACCCTCGTCCTCTGTAATCGTCGAATTAACAGCGTAGAAGGAAAATTCTCACGATTACCAATTTCAAAAAGAGAAAAGCTTCCTTCATGAGGAAGCAGCAAAGTTTCGGAATAATGCGGTATTGAATTTGGGGTGCACGTGCGATGTCAACAGGTCGAAACGTTGTCACATAGAGGATCGTCGTTATACATCGGCCGATTAAGTCATCGCTGCGCAGAACCGATCCACACGTCGATTTTTCAACCCTCGAGATGGAGAGGGAGGAGGAGGGAGGGAGTCGCGGCTCACGCGACTTGCGCGATAGCATCGATTACAAGCTCCTTGTCATTTTCGCTTTATTGGGTCGCCGGCGTTAAAAGCGACGTGGTCAAGGGGAGAGGGGGAGAACCGGAAATTAATGGCCGTCGCGATAGTGACTGATTATATTCGCATA
The DNA here is from genome assembly GCA_035582955.1 of Sycophila texana. Taxonomy (NCBI): domain Eukaryota; kingdom Metazoa; phylum Arthropoda; class Insecta; order Hymenoptera; family Eurytomidae; genus Sycophila; species Sycophila texana. The sequence goes on along the minus strand of JAWWEN010012293.1, from coordinate 1,656 downwards.
TCGATCTCTTATGGGGAGACCCTGAGCACTTCCTCTGGGAGCACTTCTCGTAGGCGGTAATTAGATTCGAATAAATTTCGAAGATACCACTGGGACTTAATTCCTACTTTAATTTACCATGAATTTTGCACCGAGTCAAATAATTTTATGAAAATTTAGTAAGTAAAATAAAAATTTCACAAGAAAAATGATATAATTTGTTTTAGATAAAGGTTTTTTTCTTAAATTTCAGTAGAGTAGCAGTATATTTAGTAAGACTGTAAAAGCACTGCCACTAAGTCCTTAATGGACATTATTTAACTTATTTGTTCTAATGTATAATTTTTTGACGTATTACGGTGGATAAAATGAAAAATAAAAACCTTAACAATACATTAAAAAAGTAAAACGAACTTTTCAATTATGAGCTTAGGTCAGTTATGAAAAGTTTAAAATACCGCATTTTTCCAAGATAACCATTACGCAGTAAAATAAATACAAGCCGCGTTCCATTTTCAACAATTTTCTGCTCCCTTACAAAATTAAAATAGCGGCTAACAGTTCCTAATTAACCGTCCTACCGTTCACAAAAAATACTCAACAAGCACCTGCATTAATCGGATTAAATTCTTCCTTACCCACAACGGGGTAAATCTCATCGTGAACCAACGGACCATTCCTACCTTCATAAAAGAAATAAGCTGAAATCCGTTTTGAAAAAGAAAATTCAAGCCCTCTAGTTCAGATTTATTGATTCATAGAAATTTACGGCACTGGAATTTTTCACGTGAAATTCAGTATAATTTTTATCTTAATCTTCGATAATTATACATTTGTGCAACAAAAAGCTCAGTAGCTTTTACAAAAAAAAGCTCCAGAATATATTTTTCGGGAAAGCTTCTTAAATTATACATGGAAAAGCTCAGCAATTTTTACAGAAAAATTAGTATAATTTTTATTTGAATCCCGGAATGTTGATCAATCTTCCTACAATGTTTACAGGACTAAGCTTTGTAAGCGAAAGCTCCATACAATTTTTGCAGAAAAACCTTGACGATTCTTACGGAACTTCTCCTGTAAAATTACAAAACTTGAAAATGTCCAGAATCCCTTCATCTTAATTCAGACAAGTAATTTCGTAATCCCCGGCGAGAGAAGGTTACATTAGCGTCGCCGATGCCGCGCATAGGAGTTAGCGCCAAGTGCAACGTGGGTCGACAGGCGTAAAGCGTCGCAAAAACAAACAATGCACGCCCTGTCGCTAATTAGTGCACGGCCCGCGCCTCTCGGTCACGATGAATAATATAGGCAATGTTCCGTTGTGCGTGCAAGAAAGAAAGAGGGAGAGAGAGAGAGAGAGAGAGAGAGAGAGAGTATGAGAGAGAGAGCGAGGGAGAGAGTGAGAGAGTGAGAGTATGAGAGAGAGAGCGAGGGAGAGAGCGAGAGAGTAAGAGTATGAGAGAGAGAGCGAGGGAGAGAGCGAGAGAGTGAGAGAGAGGAAGAATAAGAGAGAGAAATAGATAGATGGCCTTTATTTACCTTAATTGGCAACAATATATACATCAATATAAATGAGAGAATAGAGAAGAGAATGAGAGATGAAGAGTGTGTGTGTGTGTGTGTGTGTGTGTGTGTGTGTGTGTGTGTGTGTGTGTGTGTGTGTGTGTGTGTGTGTGT
>JAWWEN010012282.1:0-23180 GCA_035582955.1 Sycophila texana | reverse complement strand
AATTATAAATAAACCTTATTAAAAAAAAAAAAAAAAAAAAAAAAAAAACATTTAAAAAAATATACTGTAGAAAAAATCATTATTCGTATTTAAAAGATAAAGAAATGAAAAAAACTTCTTGTCTGTAGCCATTTTGTGATCAATTTCTCGGTTATTTAAAAAACAATTACTTTATACTATTACATTATTTTAAGTTTTTTTGATATTATTTGATTTTCAGAATCCGTGGAAGCTATAGACTGCACGACAGAGGTTGGGCGTTTCGGCTGTTCCGTCAAATGTATCTTTAAATCATACACGTGCTATAAAGAATGTATCTGTTTTGGGTAGATGTAATACTTGCACCTTTTATTTAAATTCAAGACAAGTTTTTAGTATCTAAAGTTACAGCAGTAACAAAAAATAACATTGCAAAAGCTTATATTTAATTTACTAGTTACCAAGATTACAATAAATTTTTTTAAGAAAATCGTACAAGAAATCTTGATTTATTTATTTTTTTTTTTAAATATAAATCCCCTATTATCAGGACTATCATAATTTAATGTACAACTAAGTTGATCAAAGCCATTTGCCTTAAATTTCAAAAAATATGAAAAGTGTTACTTTACGCAGAAGGTGCTTGCATTACGTACCTGGAATTTTTCGATGGGATTTTATTCTGATTTCGTTCCTGGTACGTTATTTCGCTGTCGAGCAAAGCAACATCGCGATTCTCGATTTCAAGGTAAGTCCCTCAAAAGCATGACTCGATCGAAAATCCAATTATGGGCGGCTCTCACAGCGTCATCCGGCTTAAAAATCGTCTCTCAATAATTGTACGAGCGCGGATTTCTCGTTGCTCTGTACACTCGATAATATACAAGCGAGTCGGTGGGAGTACGCGTGCACTTGTACGTGCGAACACTCTTGTCGCGATCGACAGCGACTACAACTCCGCCGACAATGAGTCGTGTCCTCGATGCGCGATCCTGAGAGCTCGGATTGACGAATGGATTTTGGCTTATCCAGGCTTCACTTTTGAGTGTTTTCTATAGAAATTTTCATGCTCCAATTATTAAATATAGTTTTTAAGGATATTCCAAAAGTGTTGTTAATGTACAGTTGAATCACGAACATTTCGCTGATTCCTGGTGTAAATTCTGACAGACTGTTTATGACAATTCGACTAGGAAAAACATCTGCAGAAATTTCTCCAAAAACATCGTCGAAGTGATATTTAAATTTCGGCAGAAAATTCAACAAGCACTTTTCTCAATGGTAAGCTTATGAAAATTATATAGAATAGTACAAGAAATGAAGCAATATTAGCGTAATTTTTTCTCATAGCTTATTCAGAGTTTATAAAAATATTAGTAGAATCACTCTAGAAAAAATATTCTATATTTTGATTAAACTATTGTTGTTGGTTCCTTTAAGAAAAAAGTCAATCGATTTATTCTGGAGAGATATTCTCATTGAAATTTAAAGGATGTCGTTTGATAAAATAAATAAGCATATAGATTCGAAAACAAAAATATTTTACATGGTCCACTAGTGAATATGAATAAATTGAAAGCTTACGGACGAAAGCTCGTGGGGCGTATAGTACTATTTATATAAGTCAATTTTTTTACTTCACGAAATTAACTAATACTTGGAAAAAAAACATTAAAATTGATGTAGCTACTACAACTGGGCCAATTTCTAAAGTTCAAAAACAGTAAACAAACATCCGTCACTATTACATTCATTAAAACTTACGCGCGCGTCATTGCGGCAAAACTGCGTGCAAGACGGATTCACTTACCCTGCCGCTGTGTCCTTTCAATTAAAAAGGAATTTAAGTATAACTCGGAGCCAATCTAAAAGTAACGAAAAATAGTTATAGCCAATTACGATCGGCAATCCGACTTCGAGTCTAACTTTGAACGTGACTTGAAACTGTCGGAGCATTGAGGTGAGCCGGGAAAAGATCGAAGAACATCAAAAAACTGGAAAAGTAGAAGGACTGGGACATCGATCGCACGTACGCGCAACTTACTTCGGGTCTTCGGTTTATTTTTCGTTTGAATAAAATTGGAAATCGCGGAAATTTTCTTGACCCGAATCTTTTGCGTTGCGCTTTTTTTTTAACGGAGATGAGGGGCAAACGTGAGATTTTTGTGTATGTAAAAGGAATATAAATTATTCAACAGACGAATGTCGAGTAAATTACTTGAGTAAAGCGAGATAAAAGATTGTGTATTCCAGGTGAGATGGAATGTTTAATTATATAAGAGATTTTAATTAGTTTCGCGGAACTGTTAGTTTTTTTATCTCAAGGTCTTCGAGTGTTTAATTAGAATAAAATTTTAAACTATTAATTACCGAACCGTGCCTTTTAACTTAGAATTAAAAATTTCAATCCTTTTTCGCTCCCAAAGTTTTTGAAAGTGGATTCAAGTGGCTGTCGAGTATGATTAAAAAGATGGTGGTGAGAAATGTTTTTCCAAAGGAACCTGAACATAATTCGAACTTTCGCTAAGGAAAAAAAAAAATTATAAATTTTTAAACTTTTTTGTCGTAAGCACAGTCCTTAGACTTTACTACGAAGGTTTTAAAACTTAAAATACTTTTCAATATGATCTGGTCGTGAAACTAACTAACTTTTACTGTCAGTTCCGCGCACATCAGTTGAAAAAAAAAAAAAAAACGCTTTGAATATAGTTAGGCGAGTGCCAGCTTTTTTGTAATTGCATTTGGTATCCGGCAGAACGCAATCAATAAAATCATATTTCAACTGCAACTCTCGTTCACAATTTTTTTTTTATAATTTAAATGTGTCACGAAACGTTGAAGCAGAAAGAGGATGCTTTTATACAGTTCAATTTTTTATTTAAAAACCGTATCCGCTAATTGCCTATATTTCCTTTCCCTAAATTCCCTTTTAATCGCATAAAAGCCATCCCATTCCGACGGTAAAAATAAATATAAACGGAAATAAATTGTGCATAATAACTATATTTCATAGAAGATTAGCATACATACAGTACAAATTAATAAGTCATAACCATATCATAGTAGTTATAAAGGAATAACACTCACGCACATGTATTTCAAAACCTCCATATAAAACTTTTTTGCACTGCCCGAGCAAGAATAAGCTAAAAAAAAAAAATGTTTTTCCGATATACAAATCGCTGTCAATGAAAAAGCAATAAGCATTTTGAACGCAGGCAGTCCTTTGCAGTCAGCTGACATGCGCGCACAGTATCGCAGCGCTCGCACTTGGGGTATGGGTGCGCGGGGGCGCGCTCGCGCGGGTGCATCCGCTCCCCCCTCGCGGCGCGCGCGCGACGGAGAGTGCATGCGGCCGCACGGCGGAGGTTCGATCGACCCGAGCCAGCCGCCGCTGCCGAGTCCGTCGGGTCGCGCTGCGACAACAGACAGTCTGGCGCGCGCCGTTGCCCCGCGTGAACGACACGCCGGCCTCCCGGGTAGCCGCTTGCGCCTGCTCTGCTGCCGCTGCGTCGCTATGCCGAGGCGCGGGTAGTCCGCCGCAGAGAAACGACCGACTGCGCTCCTGCAGGGAGGGAGGAGGGCTCTGCGGCCGTTGGTGCCGGAGCTTTAGAAGGGTCAGACACCTGCCGACGACGAGGACTATGTTGCTGCAAGGTACGCGCGCGATAAAGGCCTGCGGAGGCTAAGCTCGTGGATTTCCGCGGTCATTAATCGCTGGCGATGGTTCGCGAGTGCGCTATTCTTCTTCGGGATTCGTGGATTTTTTTTTTCTTTATTTCTCGCCGTTGCCTCGCGGAGCGGTAGTTCTTATTTTTCCGCGCAGCTGGCTTGTCGCACGGCTTTTTTTTACTCTTGTTGCGGCGAGTTGCAATTTCGAGCTCACACGTGTTTCCGCGTTCGCGAGCGCCGAGCGCTGTCGCAGATGTCTTCTTCTTTTTCTATTGTACCCATCCGTTTGTCGCGTGTTTCCCGCGTTTTAATTAAAAATCGTTTGGGATTTTTTTGCTGCTCGCAATTCCTTATTTAACGGATCCGATATAGTTTGTGACTTAAAAGCATCGCTGAGTTAAAAATGCTTACTGAAACTTTTATTTCATTTGTCTTGAGAAACTGACTGTATATAGTCGGAAAATTCAGTTATCCTATAAAAAGTGCCCGGTGGATGATTGGCCAGACTTTGCTCGCGGCTCTTGAACGTCTGAAAATTGGAAGAAACACGTCTTTATAATTAGCGCTTGAAAAGCCCGGCAGTAGGTCATATCGATACTCTTTCAATTATCTTCCACGAAAATTCTGAACTTGATTGCATTTTCAGAGAAACTATGGCTTCAAAAGGTACTGCACGAATTGAAATATTTTGCGCTTTTTAAAATAATCCGAGATTGGTGAAAGGATTTTGAATACTGCTTATACGTGCGGTATTTGCGTGTACGAGCTTAAAAGCTTCTGAATAAAGTGCTTGGTTTCAGACAATTTATAAAACCTTATTGAACAAAATATTCGAAACTTTGGAACGACATAAAAAATTTTATGCATAGTGATAAAAAAATATAATTTGTGTTATCTGTTATGACAAACTACAAACCTGAATAAATTTTTTTTACAAATATGATATACTCCATCTCTTTTTATCTCACGTTATTATTATTACTATTATTATCATTACTATATCAGTGCAAGAAATGAAATTTACTTTCTAAATGTAGAAAATAAATTTTACGCAGTTCAGTAACTACCGAATATTATCGGTTTGCAAAATCATCGCCGTCATATCTTGCCCAATTTACTTTTGAATCAACGCTTACCAAAAACCACCTCCGGAAAGTTGCATTTCGCAGTCCAATAACTCCTAAAACTCTATTCGCAGCCAAGGAAGCTCGTCCAATACCGTCGCCAATTCGCGCAATCCTACATTGCAGAGATTTCGAAAACCGCCCTTTCAATAATTTCGACAAAGACGCGCCAGCGTCCCGGCGAATAGCTCGTTTGTTCGCAGAGATCTTATACAAATGCAATGTAGGCGTTAAAATAATAGAGTTAGTGTGCTTTAACAATTACTGTCACTCACGTGGTTTTTAATAACTATACGTGATGAAATAATAACCGATCATATCGCAAAGCTAATGCAGTAGAGTCCTGTTCTGGGTACGAGAACTCCATCGCACGCACTTCAGGCTTGTACGTGCGCATACCCTAGAGCTTGCAAGCTCCTTTATCGCGGATGTGACATGTATATAAGCTTTTGTTAATGAAGAGCTTTGGAGTCCCGAGCGATATAAACGTAAAAGCCAACATGTTTTGATCATTCGTTAATAAATATACTAATCATTTATTTCTCATTCAGCGAACACCGGTAACAAACGTTTTATTATATTTAATTTGAAAATCATTTTTATCTACTAAATGCTTGATTTATCAAGTCCTCATTTTATGACAAGTCGAGCTTTAACATAAGTGCATAATCGTCTCAATCAGTATAATATAAATCAATGCATTAACTCGAATTACGCTGCCTAGTATTAAGCTATTTATCCAATCACATTATAAAAATCCAATTTCCGTTGGCCAATCTATCCCCACTAAATCGATACTCGATGCAAATTAATGAAAATTTCATGGAATCGAAAACGAATCTAGCTTTGCTCTTTCACCACTCGAATAATTAAACAAAAGCAAACATTCGGTTGATAAATATACCTTTCGTCCTATCCATTAACTAGTCATCATCACGCCCACGCGATCAAACACAACATACCAACATCGAAAACTCCTTTCAGGTGTATATATAATTCATCGAGCCCATAAATAAACTATCAAACCTCAAAACACCCAGAGCCAGCGTGTAGTGTGTAACCTCGTCGCAAGGGCGCATAGCCGCGCCGTCCGATAGGGCCAAGTGCACCGAGCGAGCTAATTGTTTTCCAGCAATTTATCCTTGGCCGCGCTTGGAGCACCTGACCCCAAGCGCAATGCGACCGGTGCACGCACGCCACCGCGATCATCCCACCTTGGAATTCGTATGCGCCTCGAGCCGCGCGTTGCTCCTTTTAGCCGTCCGTATATAAAGCATACCTCGGTTTGTGTGTTGATGCAGGGACCGAGCCGCGAGCGGCGCGTGGCCGTGAGAACCGGGCGAAATAACTGCGGCTACGGGGCACCTGCCGCCACCCCCGAGGCCCGACCAACACCGGAAGCTCCGGTAGCACCTGAGAAGCCAAGCAGCCGACGACGGATGCTCGCACGAAAGATGGCCGGCAGCCTCTACCTTACCACCCTGCTGCTCTTTCTCGTCAAAACAGGTGATTTTACCGGTCCCCTGGGCTGCCGCTCTCCGCTCGGTTCTATAAGTTCTCTCAGGAGATGGACCGCGCTTTAGCTTGATTATAATTTATTGTTACTTTTATTCGTCCTCTTTGATTTATTCGGATTTTTTAAAATTTATCTTAGATTAGAAGAATTGAGTACAGGAGAGAGACTGTATAAGAGTTAAACGTAGAATTTGAAAAATATGATAGATGCAGACATAAAAGTAATTATCACACTGATATTTCTTTGAATGAGGTAATTATTTTTATTTTGTTATACTTTATTAGAGTATTTTTTAAAGCGGCTAACATAGAATTACCGTTATTATGTAGCTCAAGATTTTTTTTTTTTAAATTAACTAGCTCTTGTTGCGCTCATTATAAACATGAGCTTATGCTGGAAAAGTTATTTAAAAAATACCTTTTCCAGTTACCCGCGGGGGATTTAAAACTGAATTGTACTTGTCACTTCAATTATAATTGACCCATATTCATGATTAAATTTGAAGATAAGAGATTATTTAGCGCTCTAAAAATGGTATTCCCTTTTCTTTTTTTTTAATAAAATTCAACAAAAGTGCATCGATATTTTACGCTAGAATCAAAAAGTGCATTATGATAATTGCAATTTTTCCAACAAGAGTTCATTAACGAAAAAAAAGAAGAAATTTTTAAACTACATGAACAAATGAAATCTCCTCGTACAGTTTCCATAAAAATTTGTTTAATTAAAGTTTAAAGAAGAAGTACTGAACACCTCTCATTTGACCCGTAAAACAATGTGCCGCCTTGAGTATTATCATGTCACCGGGCGCGTCTTGCACGTTAAAAAAGCTGAGAAATAGGTCAGTCCTCGGCGCCAAAGCGCGACAACGCCCCCATCCCCTCCTGAAAGCTCGAGCACGAAAGATCAGCATCTCTCTTCGACGGGAGAGACAAGTATAAAAGCTCCGTCCTCAGCAGATCCCAGCAGATGGACGCCAGTTCGATTCCCCTGTGCTTTCAGACGCCCTCGAGGAGAACTGCACGGACTTCCAGGGTGGCACGGTGAGGCACGGCCTGCTCTACGTCCCGGGGCCGGCGGTCTGCAGCCTCTGCGTCTGCTACCACTCGGAGCCGATGTGGTGCCAAGCGATCTACTGTACGCCGCCCTATGTAAGTGTGCACGTCGAATCCTTACTCCCTGCGCACTTACCAATTCGCTGCAAGAGCCCGCGGGGAGCTTTCCGCATACTCGAGCCTCCGCGCCGCACGCGTATTTCCCGGAGAATTTCGTACTCGCGCGCAGACAGGGGTAAACGTCTCGGACAATTGGCCCTCTTTTCGTGAAGAAAGCTTCAAAAGGCTTTCGGTTTTGATATTTTGCGTGTGCGGAGAGAAATTTTCTTGGAAAATTTAGTATAATTAAAACAAAAAATGAGATATAATACCGCAGTGGAGTTATAGAAGGATTTAACTAAACATTTACGAGATGTGCAATCAAAAATAATATACTTGGGTAGGACGTTTTACTGCAAGTTAGTCTTGCACCATTGCACTTGTCCGTTTTGCAATTTTTGTTTTAAGTTTATGTAACAACTTTTTTTGTTAAACTGCATAGAGACAATTTTCATACAATATGAAGCTCGTTGTAAAAATGACATGAAAACATTTGTTATATTGTAAAGCATGAAATTTGCACTGTAATATTTACATAAACTTTGGATAATTTGAACTCACACATTTTTTACACGAAAATCTCTAGAATTTTCGTAAAGAAATTTTCGCTACTACTACCGCGCAGAGTTCAGATAAAAATGTCAGTTATTTTTTCGTAAATATATTCAGTGTTATAAACCATGCTATATGATTACGTTTCCCCAAAGAATTTTGTAGCTGAATTAATCGTAAATTTAAACGCGAAATTTCCTCGATGCATTGCATGACTAAAACGCTTATTTAAAAAACAATTACACCACTCTAGCTCGATTGGCTCGATCTTCAACCCGAATCGAATGGGCTTGCACTCTTTCACATCACCAGAGTGCTTCGCATCATTTCACGAGATACTCGGCACCCTACGACGTTCAGTCATAAAAATTAAATGAATGCAAGCACACTGAAGGCGCGAATATATGGTAAATTTTTAGTTTCACGAAATGATATTTTGCATATTCCCGGTGACCTAGAAAAAGTTTTGCATTTAAAGGAGATACAGTTAACTGGCATTTCCCCGGTGATAATTTTAATTTCTCCCGGAACGCGGAATTTTAATTGAAGTTAAGCAAAACAAACCAAGTAACGAGATGCAGACCTTCGCTTGCGTCGCTCCTCAAAATTCGCGGCCCGATCGAATCGAATTCAAAATTTCATTTGCGCGCGTGAAATCTCCGGAACCCCGATAAATCGTCGCCGGAAAAGCGATGAATTTCCGAGCGTAGCCTGATAGCCTAAGCCCGAAATACGGACGGATTCGCACTTTACGCGCGGCCAGAGAGAACGAGATAGGTAGATATATAGAAGAGACAGGAAATTTATTGAGAATAAGGATTCAAGGTCTTATTTAGTCCGACACTGAATTACAATGCAATCAATTAAGTTTATTTTCATTACGAAGTGGACATTAAAATAACGATCTTACAAACTTTATAAGCTAGAAATAAATAACTAACTTTAAAGTACCTGATAACGTGGTCTAATATTGTAGCTTAATAAATAAGCTGCGTACACTGAAAAAATAATAGGGGAGAGTTTACAATAAATCTTGTAAGACGGGGCAGACTTGGCAAGCCAAGACAATTACTATATAATTTTTCTAAAATTTATAGCATTTTTTCCGAAATTTAAATCTGACAGAGAAGTAGGAAGGCTGAAAATGGAGCAAATTATTGATCAAGTAACCAACTGCCTCGTTAATAGAAAACGAGAAGAAAGGAAGTCCTAATGTGCTGCCTTGGCGATCTCCAGCATTTCAAATTATGGTCAACGAGAAGAGGCGAGACGGAGCTAGAATATAGAGAGATAGAGAGGGCGAGAAAGGGAGAAACGAAGCTCGACTTTAGATTTGCACCAGCAGCTCGACCGCTGGAAATCCATTTAATCCGAGGAAAGGACCGCGCTGCATTGCGCTCCGCTGACGCGGTGATCGAAGGGACGAGCTCTTAAAGCGGCCCTCCTCCTCCCTGGCTTTTATTAGAAGGGCGCGTTCGCCGCTCGATCGCGCCAATTAGATTGCGACCTGATAAAGTGCCGCTCGTTCGCACGCTCATTGAAATATCGGCGAATTTTGTTTCCCCCCTTCATTTCATTTTCCAAGCCAGTCGGAAAATGACGCTGCAGTCGGATAAACGCGCTGGCGCTCTGCTGGAGAGCTTTATTTATTTCCTAAAGGGGATGAGAGATTTAGAAACTGCAGAGACGGAGAGAGAAAAAAGCTCGACGATTGAATAAATGATCGATTCTTTTTAAATCGATCAGAGACGCTTTTAAACGGGGAGCAGCGCTCGGAATGGTTTTTCTTTTTCCCTGGGAGAGATATCATCGGAAACACCAGGGAAAAAAAAGACGCAGTGCACGCAGACTGTTTTACAATGGCGCGATTAACGAGCGCTTTCCCGTGGCCATGCATTTCCCATTATCACGCGAGACGCGAGCGTTTTAATAAAACGCCCGCGCCAAGGGAAGGTGCTATTTTTAGCCTGTCGCATGTTGCGCACTTTGTGGTAATTTCGCGCATAATGCAGACTTTGTACCATTTGCATGCGGCGCGTCTTTGCGGCTCGACACTTTTACTCTTTTAAAAACTGACGCACTCGTGATGCGCTTGACGATCCACCAAGAAGGGGTGGGCACTGCACAAGGGAAATTTAAAGAAAAAAAAAAAGAGAAAAAGAAAAAATAATGACGCGATGAAAAATAATGACGAAAGTTTTCGACCGCACGACAAGTTTGCTTCCGCAGCGACAAAAATCAGGTCACAAGTGTTCGAGTAAGCTCTCTTTTCTAGTCAAACTTGATAATTATAAGTATATAGAGGGAATGTAAATATACGATTAAAATTATACCTTCGCTTCTAATTAAAATGTTTAACCTCGTGCGGAAAAATATTTTTTTAAATTACTGTTGGATATTTACCTTTTCATACCTAAATTTTTGTTCTTACAAGAAAAAGTTTTTATTATATATTTTTCTTCTTTGTTTAATTATAAGTTCCTATTTAATTTTTTACATCAAGAGCTAATGGACTTTTTTGGTGTGTCCGCCATGTTATTAAAGTGTTTAAGTTCGACACAAAAGGCTTTTTATTTGCCTTACCTCGGTTCTACGCGCTTACTCGCGAGCAATAAATGCCGAGTAACGGACTGAATGCGTCTATCGCGACGTTCAACGGTAATCCCGGGGATTTCACGTGCGCCCTGCGCGTCAGCGTAAACTTTGGGAAATCACATTATTCCCGAAGAAGCTCTTGATTTGGCCTTATAAGACCGAATGTCTTTTGTCAACTCGTTTGCTGTTTGTCCTTTGCGAGGGTATAAACTAATTTTCCTAATTGACAAGTTTTCTACCTGGAAATTAAACGGATAAGATGGTGATGTAAGCGAATGCAAGTTTGCTGTGGTCTCAAATAAACGTCTCGGGCTTGAGTACATTTCGATATTAACCATTTTTTTTCGAAAATAATGTAATAATAAAATCAACATTTTTCAAAAGCTATGTTTAACTTTTTACTTAATTTGGCACTCGTAATTCGAAACAAGAACACGTAGTAATTCACAGGGACGGTCTTACCGAAAGCTCCATTGACGTTACTCATTCAAATTTTTCACAAGGTATTGAACAATGACAGTACTAAGTGCTAGCGACACCCGCAATGGCTGCAGCTTTACATTCACGTCTTAACGAAATTCTTTTCAAACTTTTTCCTTTCAATCTAAAGGGATTTTCCACTTATTTAGTTACGAAAGTTCGTCCCTTTTTACAAAAAAATTTCATGCATTCAAAAGTTTTTGAATGGCCTGTTATATTGGACCATATTATTAATATTAATAATATTTACATTAACATTTAGTCTGCGATATTAGGTTCAATTTATGTAAATTATCTCCTTATTGCAAATTGAGTACTTTAAAGATGATTATAATATTTCATTTTGCGGGAGTCTCGTACGAACGAACCAGCAGAAATGTCCGATAATAGTCAGACAAAAATTTAGAAAATTTTTGTTTTACAATTGTGCTTCTGGAATAAATATTTAATCAGTAAAACATTGTAAGTCCAAAATATTTTTCAAAATTTTCTTATATCCTGACAACCTAAGCACTCGTCACTATCGCTAAAATTTTGATCGTCTATCCATTGCACACAATTACGACTACATTTGTCGGATCAAAATCAGGCGCCGCAACACGTCGGGCAAGCAATTGAAAGCAGTTTCAAGCTAATTTCAATTAATACGATCGCCCGTACGAACGAGCGGTATAGGAACTCCGGTGGCGGTCTGACCGAAGGCGTGCTCGAACCACTGTCCGCGGCCGAGGCTCTCGCGCCGCCGCACCATTGCAAATGGAAATTCGAGTTGACAGTACTGTTGATTCGCACGGGAGCAGTCCCCCTAGAAATTTCCCTTTATAATGCACTCGCCCGGCGCGTGTAGAAATTACCTGCGCGGTGCGTTTATTCTTGCGACGTCAAAATGCAAATGCGGCGCGCACGCTTTGATGAGTGGATCCCACGCGCAGTACCGAGGAGAGAGAAAATAGAGCACGAGTGCTGAGCCAAGGTGGATGGTGTGCTCGTCGAAAAGTGTCGCAGCAAGGCGTTACTTATTTACGCATACTCGAACTACCAGTGCGGTCGTCATGTCGGGAGTCGCGCCAGGCATTCGATCGGCTATGTAATGCAGCTATCCGTGATAGTCGTGGCTGCGCGCGGCGGAACGGCAGCTTCCTTTTCACGACTCTCTCTCTATACACCGCGGAGGTGCAGTTTGCGCTGTTAAATCGTCGTTTGGCCGAGGAGCAAACCGCGGATATGCATCATTTTTTAACGGCACGCGATCGAACTTTTATGAACGGTGGAGATGTGGCATTTAATGTGCTTGTTATACGCCGTGCGCTGTGTGAGCCTTAAATTTATTTTTACAGTCGATCTGCGTCAGCGGTGCAGTAAAAAACCTATTACAAGTACGGCTTGACGACCAAGTGATAGGGAACGTAGATAATTTATCAAACACCTACTACTTTTGATTACACTGAGAAAAACAGTGGCAGTAATCTATGCTATATTGCATTATAGTAAATCTTAGTATATTTGTCGATACCATATTTTTTATTACACTAAACAATAATATTGTAACATATACTACACAGTTATTGATTACAACCGATTACCAAATAAATTGCTTCACGAACTAAAAAAGTGATTGCTAATTTAAGAATTATGATTTCCCAATTGTGTTCTTTCATAACTCGTATCCATTTTTTTATGATAAAAAGGCTGATTGTTACTTACATGTTGTTAGATCGTATCACATCAAATATAATATAATAATAAAATGGAAGTATATATTTTAAAATTTATCATTCAACCTTCAAGCAGATCTAATTATCACATTGATAAAAAATGAATTTATAAGCGCTAAATAAAAAAAATTATCTTTGGTTATAATAGCCAGAAAATTACCCGCGCGAATGAAGCACTCTCTCTCCATTAACTTTAATGTAAAACACCAATTTCAAAAGCAACAAAGACCTGCAGTTTAATGAAACCCATATTACCAATACTGCGCACCTCCGTAGTATCGCGTAAACACTGCTAATAACATGAAACGTTAATCTCGGCCCTAAATCGTAATGTATCAGCGTAAACTGCGCCGTAACCTTAAGTGCGTCATCGCGTATCAATTTTGGCGGACGCACGTCAATCAGAAGTTAACTGCCTGCGACCAGGCCGCCGCCGGCAGGCTCTCCCGAAACCCGACGGAATAATCCGGCCATTAAAAGACTCGGGCTCTCTGACAACGCCATCAATTAACTTGGGCTCGCGGCGCGGATCCTCCTGCTCTCCCCCACCCAAGGAGACGCACGCACGAAACAGTTCGCCGCGGAATTTCCATTTAAACTTTGAGGAGTTAAAATCCACGGAGGATCAAGCGTAGGAGTTACGACAAGTTTCGAGCACGCGCAAAATAAAAAATCGGCTCGCCGAAAGAGAAAGCCCCCTTTTAACTGGGATCTCTTTTTTTCCACGACGAAGTTTCGAAACGACCCGCTAAAAATATATATTGAATGTAAATTACATACAGGCGGAGCTTTCAATCGGCCGGGAATTAATTTTACTTTGACCCGAATAAAAGTTTCACTCGATCGCGGTACCCATATTTTGAGGCTTTTCCTTATCGAATTATGTGCCGACGGTTTGTTATAATTTTCTAATTTAAATTGAGCTTGAATAATCTCCGCTGAAATCGGGCCGCTAGGTATTTATACCGATCGATGAGAGGGTAATTGTTCACAATTAGGGGACACTCTATCTTGACCAATTTGGCTGGCAAATTTACACAGGATGCACTTCAGATGGCCTTTAGATAAAATGCGAGCGCATACATAATTTACTCGGTCTTCAAATTCGTGTATAACGGAGAAAATTAAGGAATTCCTTTGGTTGTTCGAAAAAGCGCATTAAAATTCTGATGTGGAAAATCTTAGAAAATATCGATAACATATAGAAATAAAATGCTGAAAACTGGAATAAAAGAGAAGGTGTTATGTTATTCTTATGATTGTTGCCAATGAGGTCCGATGATTGTCGAAAATCGACGACGTGCACGTGTGAAAGCCGATGCATGATTTCTAGTAAGGTGTACATATAATTTATTGATATTCATACATATTGGGTTAGTATTGTCACAATAAGGTTGAACTTAAACATTCAAGAAAATTTATAATTTGTTTGTAGTTTAAGGCAATTTCGGAGTTGATTACGTTGTAATGCATTTTAAATGATATTTGCAGTATTGCATGAGGTTTATTCACGATTATTATGCATAAGGACGCACGTTAAAAGCAGTATTAATTTGCCCGTGGTTAAATTGCGTAAGGAAAAATTTGGATTATGTATAAAAATTTTTATAAAATCATCAAAAAATATTAGCGTTTTTTTAACGAAAAACTAATTTGTACAAAGTTAGTGACTACGGCAACATTTTAAGTTGCAAAATGCCACACGTGGCGTATTAATTATAAGAGGCAAGTTGCATGTAAATTCACGCTATCTGAATTGTAAAATTGTTATACTATATTAAATTAACTATTTAGTTTGAAACTGCAGTAGGAAAATACAATAGAAAAACGTACAATTTAATCAATTATACCACAAAGAGCAATATATTGTCATTTTTACTTTCTCTATATTAAAAGCGGAACTTTAAATTGAAAAAAAACGTTCCAAGATAACATCGTAATTTTACCTCCTCCATCGAACAAAGGCATATTTTTAGACGTTAAAGAGCGAAACGAAAATTCGCTGAGAAATTCAGTCGCTATATCCTCTAACCACCGCCGACGCCACCCACGCTTAATCAAGCTTAATTTTCCTCTTAACTAAAAAGAATGCAGAGCGAGTATGAAAGCTCGTATATATCTAAGTGCACCTATATCAAAGCGACGATTCTCGCCACAATCACATTTTGTCAGATAACGTGCCTTAATCACACTCCAACCTCGCCCTTTCATCTCCATTACGCCCCGGGCGCATTTTAAAACATTTATCCTCGGCGTCAAAGTTTCATCTTGACTGCTGCCGCAATCAGCCCTACTGAAAAATCGCGAGTAAGGCAAATAAAAGCGCAGCGTGATGAAGTAAAAAAATGTTGCGGGCGTTTAATTGTTGTGCCGCAGTCGGGCGTAGGATCGGCGCCTTTGTTGGCTGATTTACGCGGCGGTGGTCGCCTCGGGACCGCAGGCGGAAGGAGCGCAAGTCGTGCGGACAATTGGGTCACGGCGGTCACTCGACGTCCGCTGCCTACACACACATACAGACTGGCGTCGGCCCCTTTTTTTTTAGTCCAGTGTCGATAAGTCCGCGGCGAAATTAACGATTCTCGACTTTTGAGATCTGGTGGGTTGGATCGAGTGTAGGCTGCGTCACGTGCCCGATGAAGGATGCCTTCGAGAGCGGACGATATTGGACCGTATCGAGAGGAATTCTTGCGGCCGATATTTTTAGATCGATTAGCTAAATATCCTGAGGTCGCGGATATTGAAGGCTGGCGGCTTTCTAGATGACGATCTTATAAATGCGGTTATCCTATATAGCGTTTTGAAATTAAATTTTTTCAGCGCGAGCGAATTTCATGCGGCGAGCTTTCGAGAGGTACTTGCAGAGAGAATTGAAATTGATCTATTAACTTTTATGTCTTACCTATATGTGCTTTACGTTATTAAGTCTTATAACGTCTTTTCTTTTGGATACGGTAATAAATTAGATACTCAAAGCAAATATATAAAATAAGCAATAAATCCTACTTTATGGCACAAATCCATGCATATTTTGAAATCAAATTATACGGAGAAACTTTCAAGCTTTTCTCTTATTAAATTGAGTTAAATAATATCGGTAATGGCCTTCTGCAGAAGTAAAACTTTTACGCAGTTGTGAATATACAATGCAATTAATCGAACATTTATCCAATTTACTCAAGCTTCAAGAAATATCATAATTTTGTTAACAATGAAGGTCAGTTGAAACTGTTTTTTTTTTTCTTTTCTCTTTATAAAACGAGAAATTCATTTTGTATCGTAAAACTTGTATTAATACTTAAAACTACAGCTTTTGCAGAACTTTCAAATTAAGAACGTACATATTTATGACATCTGAATTTGCAGAGCCCTTACAAATGTGTATTCAATAACAGGGTCATTTTCCTTTAAATTTTTTCGCGACTGAAAGGACCTGACATCATTAAAAACATAAATCACGCACACGATCCTTAAGCATCTCGTCGTTCCCGAAGTAACGTAAGAACACCCGAGTGTGAAATTTCCCAAGCTCTTGCGAATTCGCAAAACGTCTCGAATGCGACTCGGGAGACCGGATAAAGCTCCTTATTATGTACGGAATGGCTCAATTGACCCGCGACTTGCTCGCCCTCCAATTATTTATCTTCAAGCCCGGGAAAACGGCGCACAAGCATATGCCCGCGAGACCAAATAAGCATATAATGCTGAAGGGCTAATAACCATCCACTTTAACCTCGGCGATCAAAGTTTCTCGGAAGCATTTGAATACTCGGGGAATATTCAAACAGTCCTTCTTAATGGAAATGCCAAGTAAATTAGTTTCGCCGGAAATTCAAGGACAGAAAATGCATCTTTGCTATTGTTACATCGGACGACATACTTCGTGGTGTATTAAATAAGACTTCTTTGAAAATTTCAACTAAATGATTATTATATTTCCCAATCCAAAACGAAACACACCCTTTCTTTTTTCCTATTTATTCATTAAATGAGTTCGGTATTAAATTACAATGACTGATTATTTCTTCGAATCTAATAATGAAATGCAAATATCAGTGAAAACATTTATTTTATATCTCCTTTGCAATCGATCGTCTTGCAACTAATTAATCGCAATTCAGTTTGTGGTGTCTAAAACACACAAACTTCCTAGTAGCAACATAGTCGCTCACACAAACTTCCCAGTAACAAGAAAGTCGCGCGTACCTACAACAGGCACTCGCAAAAATGTTCTCGAAACCTTTGTTGAATCTTTAAAAAAAAGCCCGGCATCTCGATAAAAAAGTGCGCATCCTCACGTATAGCTTAAAGTGTCCCGCGTGGCGTTGACAATGGCTGCCGCGTGTTTTATTTATACGGCTCACTCAAAAATGTTCCTTTGAAGGCCGCCGTCGAAAAAGCTCGCCTATGCACCCACGTAGTGGTGCACTCTTCCGCTGAAAGCCATGATCAAACGGCCGATGCGAAAGCTCTTTTCGTGATTGTGCGCCCAGTCGACCTTCGGACGTGCGATCCACCTTTTTTTCGAGGCGCGCGCTCGTTTGAAAGTATAAATCGTTCGTTTCATGCGATATCGGACACGCCGGCGACTCGATGACCAAGGAGATATTTTTTTTTTCATTCCGCTCGTGCTTGGCCCGCTGTACCGCGCGAACTTTTACGACACTCGAATTGATTTTTTTCTTCGCAGCGCGAGTGTTTACGACACTGCCGTACGAGGCTCTCCACTGCACTACATTGATTTCAATCGATGAATCACTTATTGCACCGGTGTTTCGCTGCGGAAATTAATCGAATGCATTATTCGTTGTTTGATATCTCGTACTTTTATATATCGTTTTATGGTTGTTTATACTTGTGGATCGGTGATTTTTTTAAAGGGGAAATGGAAAATTTAAATTGATATCATTTAACAGTCGAATCAAATTATACCAAGATCTAACTTGCCTGACTATAATCAATCATCTACTACTTTAAATCGATTTCGTATCCATTCCATTTACAAGCGCTTCTCGCGCCATAAATTCCTTTCCCCCAATACTGAGCAGAAAAAATTTCATTAAAAACTTGGACAGAAACTTGAATAACCCTTTCGCCAGCTTGTCTGATCCTTTTCTTTCCTTTTTCTTTGCTACTTACTAACTAAACTCGCTCGACCGCACTGGCTCTTATTCTGACTGCAATACGATCTACTTAGATCTGTGATAATTAATTTTCTTATGTTTAGGTAATATGACTGAGAAATTTTCCTTGATAAAAATGTATTTTCGATTTAACGTGCGCCTGGGTTGCGATTCACCTCAACGATTTTCATACGAAACATTAAATAGGTAAAAGAATTATTATTTTAGAATATTCGAAAAATATTGTCAATTTTGTCTGAAGTATAAGAATTGCGACTTTATAGTAACACTTTCAAATACTGGAGTGGAAGTCTTGGTGTGTATCATATATATTGAATTATTTAACTAACGTGTACAGTAAAGGATAACCATAGTATACATGTGTGATACGTATTTCTGCATTTTCATTTATATTTTGATGTGCTTCTAGCATATAATATGATTCGTATCAGTACGCTTACATTTGATTTGAATTATATTTGAGAGCTTTATGAATAATATCATTTTTATGTGAAAACGAATAAAAAAGTATCGATTTTATCTATCTATATATCTGTCTATCATACTTCTCTCCTTTGCACACCAAAAATAGCAAAATCGAGTGGAAGCCCCCCTCCTGCCAGGGAGGGTTGGATCGCGAAGTGGCGCGCGTCAATCGAGACATGCAAGGCGCGCGGGGCACGCGGCCACCGGGCAAAGACATTATTAACGCGCGCGGGCCAATTAAGCCGTCGATTGAATTTCGCGGGCTGGGCTTGTTGCGCAGAAATGCAAGAGGTTCCGTGTGGGCGAGCGCTGCTGCGAGTTCGAGTGCCTGGACGGCACGGACGCCGCCGCGGACTGGAACGAGCCCGACCTCATCATCGCCGCAGGCGCTTCACCCGGAGACGCCTGTGGAACGACGCGTCGTTGGATGCTGCTCGCCCTCGCTCTGCTCGTTCCGAGTATCGGCCTGCTGATGGCTTCCTAACTCGGCCTCGCTCTTTGCTGGGACTGAACCTTCAGGTATGCCAGCTGCGCCTTTTCTTGTTTCTTTTTTTTTTCTTTTTTTTTATTGCTTGTTGATAATAAAGAGATGAGTGTGATTAATTAAATACGTATTAAGTTCTCAGGCCGAAATGTAGGATGACTTTTAAGTTTTGCTGCTGGATATCTTAACTATAATACCTGAGATCTCACCTGAAATTCTAGGTGAAATGTTTTCAGTTGAGAAATCAGTAGAAAAATAAGTAGATTTATCATCAAAGAAGTTAAACGGACGGTCGCAGGTTATTTACTTAATTACACACATTTTTATACTAAAGGGACAACATTAAGAATAACAAATAAAAAATTTGTCTTTAAAATCTTAAACAATTCTTTTTGTATTAAAAAATAGAGATATGATCTTATGTCTGCAGTATTGATCGACAAATAGTTTCATTATTAAATTTCGTCAAAAAAGAAGGATAAAGAAAACGAAAGTAAATAGAAACGCTAGTGAAAATGAAAAAAGTTAATAAAAAAATGGTGTTTATATTTGAAAAAAAAAAAGATAAAATATTATTTTATGAGAGATTTTTTAATTACGTAGAAAAGCCGTATTTGTCCTGTCCGAGTATTTAAATTCTTCAATAGCTGACAATGAAAATGAAAAAAAATATTTTCAATCAATTTTATAAATATTTCTCTAACGATCATTTTTCGGTGTTAACATTCTACCTCGTTTACGGGTCCAATTATTTCCAGGCATACCAATTTCTTCCGCGTCTCATTCCCGCCTATATATAAAATTAAAATCCACCCAGACAAAAACGACAAATGATAGTGCATTCAAAACGCAAACAATAATAATAATTCCCCACAGTGACGGAGTGGTAACCAACGCTGTCCTTAGCACTCTCGACAAATAATTATCCCCGCGGCCAAATCTCGGCTCTTAATTTACCTCCTTATAACAATCACATTCGCACGAGGTATTTCCCGCACAAAGCGCGCCTTCCGCGCACAAAGATATCCCCACCCCTCCGGCAAATAATAGCCTCGCGTAGCCTACATTTACACTCCCCACATCACTTGCAAAATGAATGCACGCCAAAAAAATAAGAGAGAGAGAGAGAGAGAGAGAGAGAGAGAGAGAGAGAGAGAGAGAAAGGAAAAACCACTATACACCCTCCATCTCTCTCGCTTATACTCTTACCCGCAATATCTCATTCTCTTTTGCAGGAAGGCGAGAAGCTCCCGCGCCTTTCTGGGGTCCTCGGAGAAATCAACGGCTGGTCTCGCGGATTTATTAAAAGTCCGCGCGCGCGCGCGCGCCGGGGGATGCCGCGCCGGCCGGGGGAGCTCACGCCCACGCGTCGTGTCGGGTCAACGCTGGAGAGGACGCCGAGGGAGCGCGCGGGTGAGGCGAGGAGCGCAAAGTGATTTTTCAAGCGTGATATACGTTATTACGTAAGACATGTAGATTTTTTTATCGGTTTCCGCGCAACGCTGCTGCACGTGCAGGCTTTTCGCAGGCGGCCGCGCGATGATGAGTGATTTAGAGGCTGGTGCGCGAACCTGTAATTTGTCGGCGGGGCTCGTTTAAAGCGAGATTTGAGTTTTTTTTTATCAGTCACCGGCTGCTCTCGATAGCTCCTCGTGAATCACCTTTCTTTTTGCATAAGCGCGACTTCCTGGGGAGCGAGTACCTGATTTTGTTCAAAATTTGTTTTAAAGTTATTTTTTGTTTTAAAATAAAAGTAAATGTCTTTAACAATGAATAACCAAGCTTGTTAATTCGCGTTTTATTTGAAAATGCATTTTTTTCGTATCACTCGATTCGTTGTAAAATTCGTAATTTTTAATAAATTTTATATTAAATGTTACTTTTTATTAACTAATTAACTTTAAATTAACTCTTATGATATACTAACCCCTCAGGTAAAATCATTATATAAAGCATCGTTGATGTATAAAATACGGTTCAATACTTGTATCAGAAATGATTTTCGGACTCGTACGAATTATCTCTGACCCACTAGTAATAAAAACTACTATTTTTAATTGAAATATTGTATTAAAGAAAATTTTCAGTCAAAGAACGCAGATATATCCCATCGACAAATTGTAATTCGCACGCTGGTTTAGAATTATCTTAGGATGAGCCTACGTTTGAAATTATGCATGTTTAGATAAGGAAATTTGATATTTTTTCTCACTCAGCCAGTTACAATCAATGAATAATTATTTATGTGGTAGAACAATCAAATATATATGTAAAATGTATGCATGTTATTCCCGAGGTTATATCTGTCGTTCGATTATTCAATGGCATATACACCTAAGTCAAAGCTTACATGCAAAATTTCAAAAGAAGATTCCATTCTAAACTGTCCAAAATAAAAAGAATTAATATTGTGCTCGGAAAATTCGCATTACGTCCATTTAATCAAGACTTTAGAAACAGTACATGAAATGTGTTTTAGAAAACAAAATATAATTATGTAATAGTTCAAGACTAATACTCGTCTATAATAAAAAAAAATACTAAATAAGAAAAAAATATAAATTATTACAGAGCAGCACGCAAACTTTTGAGTAGGAACGTAAGTATACATTTCATATTACTTACGTGGTTACGCAAAGGTTTGCTTTAATCAATTTACTTTAAAAAAAAAGTGATGTGAACTTAATTTAAAATATCCTTAATAAGATGTTTTCTAAATGCCCTTTAATTATTGAAAGTGAAATATTTCAATTTTTATATATTTATATTCAATGTAATTAAATCACGTTTAATCACTGCAATAATTGAGTTGTAAGCATGAGAACATATATTGCTGTTTATTCGTTACAAATAATGTTCAATAAATTTAGATTAAATCGTTGTGCATTTTATTTCGCATGTGAAATTATATAAAGCTTTATAAGAGGTAAAAATGTTGTTGAAGCTTCAATTGCATATTTAAAAGGAATTATATATTTTTATGATCAAGTCGATTCATCGTCATCTAGGTATACGCTGTTATTGTTAAAAATAATAATGATCAACGAATATAAAATTTTAAATTTGAAAAAAGGCATATCTAATTTTAAAAGAAGCTTTCATTTCAATATAATAGAATAGATGAGTCTATTTAAACGTTTATCGATGAAATCTTTATCGCTTAATGGGCATTCGTTAAATAGAGATTAATACAGTAATTTTTACAAACATATCATTTGCAATTTAAACATACACAGATAGTGACGAAAATATATATACATATATAAATAGTATAAATAAGAAACAACTAATATGTGGCTGCATTTATCATATTCAACTTTGAAGATGAAATAACATATAACTTATAACTTTATAAGCAAAATTTCGCAAAATTTATTGTATAAAATACAATATAATTAAGTAGATCGAGTAAACTTTAAATTTGAAACGCTGTTGCATACGAGTATATAATAAATAATCCAAAGATTAAATAACGTGCAGCTACATATTTCTTGTGCATATTGCAAATAACAGCGAGAAGACTCATCAAGCTTTATTTTTGCGTAACACAAATAATGCAATCTCGATGTTGGAGTAATTACGATAAGAACGCCAAAGCACATAGTCGAATCCCGCATAGCTATAGATACCATCATATAATCTGAAGACAAAAAAAGAAGAAAGTTGATAGCAAGAGGAGAGCTTGCAGTTAGCTCGACTTTTTCGTAACTTCAGAGGGTGCTGAAAAGAACTTTTAATAATTGTAGCAAGACAAACAAAAGGCTTCCTTTGCAATCGCACAGAATATATATAATAAATATATATAAACGATGTAGTTGAACAAGAAGGGTTAAAGTGGACTCAATTTTCATAATCCGGCGAATATTTCAGCTTCGGTGCAGGAGGTCCTAATTTGCAAGCACTATACACCTATATTGTATAGTTACCGCGTTTGTAAGCTCGCCTCAGTCACCTGACTCCGACTCTCACGGATGGGAGGAGCATTCCGCGGGTGCTTCTCGTCGTTATATCGAGTTCCACCAGGCGACCGTACATCTACGCTTCCGTGACCTTTGTGAACGAACAATAGGAATGGCTCTTGCGTCGCACACTCGCGGAATAGCTTCACCATCACTTTTAGGTCTTAGTCTTATTTATCGACGGCTATTATATGGACGATCTAATTCTGTATTATAGGCTCAATTGTCTAAATTTATTTTCTCATTTTATTGAAAATATTTAATATAAGTAAGGTACCTGTGCCTAATATGGGCATGCGCCTAATATGGCCATGTTCTGGTATTTCGAATTGACCCGCGCTACA
>JAWWEN010012254.1:0-23218 GCA_035582955.1 Sycophila texana | reverse complement strand
CACACACACACACACACACACACACACACACACACACACACACACACACGCACGCACGCACGCACGCACGCACACGCGCGCGCGCGCGCGCACACACACACACACACACACACACACACACACACATCCACACACACACATCCACACACACACATCCACACACACACATCCACACACTATTTGTCCAGCATAAATGCGCATCATAGACTCTGCACAACCCCTAGAAAACGAAATAAAGCTCCACTTTCGGCAAGTGCGAAAAAGGAAAAAACAATTCAGCCGGGGAAATAACATTTATCTCCATCAGCGCGAAAAAGACCTTAGGTGGTTTCCGCGGGCTCGCTCGTCCAGCAAAGCTCTTCCGCGGTCGTGCCAATAGATAAATCGCTCTTCGCTTTTGGCACTCGACAAAAGGCTCGAAACCTCTGCTCCGCACGCGCTCGAGATCGCGCGTGCAGAAGGAATAGAAATTGGACCTGCGAGAGGGGTCCCCCGCACAGGCCGGAGAAAGAATTTTAAAAAGGATTCGGTTTTTCCGCTCTCACAAAGTAAATAAAAGGCAAGAACTGGCAATTCCGGAAAATTCAATCGTTGCATTCATCTTTTATTTCGCTACTCGATCTCGACGAATGAAAGAAAACGCGCCCCGACCGACCTGCATAAAATTGAAATTTTTTCGCGAAATATTTTTCGTCTGTATTTGCTTAAGAGGACAAGCCTGTATTAAACCTGTGAAAAACAAAAAATTATATTAACAATTAAAAATTTTAAATTTAACTGGATTTCTGTATTTGAAAGAATAATATTGAAACTAGAAGTATTAATAAACATTTTCAAGTTCGTACTCAGTTTCGAATACATTTAAGCTCTTTCGCATGATATCAAGTAAAACTCATCGTATTGACTTACTTTTTTTTTATTTTGTAGCTTTTTAGATTACCTATCACGTGAACGGAGCAGAATTTTAGTAAAAGTAATACAGAAAAAATTTTGGAAAAAAACTTTTCTAAAAATTACAATTTTTCCATAAGAACTTTTTTTCAAAAATTTTTTCTGTATTATTTTTATTAAAATTCTGCTCCACTCACATGATAGGGAATCTGAAAAGCTACAAAACAAAAAAAAAGTAAATCAATACGATGAGTTTTACTTGAGATATCATGCGAAAGAGCTTAAATGTATTCGAAACTGAGTTCGAATTTGAAAATGTTTATTAATACTTCTAGTTTCAATACTCATCTTTCAAATACAGAAATCCAGTTAAATTTAAAATTTTCAATTGTTAATATGATTTTTTGTTTTTCACAAGTTTAATACAGGCTTGAACAGGATGCCCGTCAGGCTACACGACGATAAAATATCTAAATTCTACCAGTACCGTTTCAAAGCAGTGAAGATTAAATAATCTTTATTTAAATAAATAAATTTAAATAAATAATTTATGTTAGTCGTGTATACGTTTAGTAAGTGTTATTGTCGGCATATTCCCGCTGAAATAATAAATTAAATTAATCGATAAATCGTTCTCTTAATCAAATAATAATTTTACTCGAAAAACCGCCCGGGGGCCCGGGCACTCGGCCCGCTTTTATCACAATTCCCCGAAGCACTTGTTCCTCCTCACGTATAAGACTAAGCCTGGTGTAGCCTCGCTATAGGCGGTTTAAAATAAACGAATTTCGCCTCGCAGCCCGTCGAACGGGGCGCATCGCAGATGCAAATAAGCCGCGATCGGCTTTTGCGCGAGGAGGGCTCACCACGCCTCGGGTACACACGCCTTTCAGCCTGGAAAGTCGGCGGAGAGGCCAAACGAACACACCGACGGCGTAAACCATCGCCGCAGCGCCCGGCCGAAAGCAACGAGCCGCGAACTTCGTCTCAGCCGCCGAGTGAAATTCGCCCGCAGGGCCACTTTTCTTCGGGCCGAGCTGCCATCCGTATTTTTGTGTTTGCTCGGCTCCGTCGCTTTTTTTTATTGTTTTTTTTTTATGTTTGCCACTCGACTTTTTCCGCTGCTCTTTCCGACATTTCGATACGAGACTCCCGTGTATGTACACTCTCGTTTTTTTTTTTCTTTTTTTTTTATCCGAGTATATAGGTGCGCGCGAGCTTTGATTTCACAAGCACCGAAAGTCGCAGCTTTACATTTTGATTGGAGTTTGCAGGCTATTTTAAAATCTGATTTCGCGAAATTCGACCCCCTCGTCGTTCGAAATTGAATCGACTCTGCAAACCCTGCCATTTTCGAAATTGAACATCGTCGCCGCGCACTTTTCCCATCAGCCGAGCGAATCGGCCGATGTTTAACTTTCTTTGTCTCATCCCCTATCTTTTTTCCGTGTCTTTTCTCACTCTGGCTCGCGGCGGCGGGATCCTACAGGGCGCTTATAGCGCGCGATGCACTTACTCGCGCTCCTGCGGGACTCATCGAAGGACACTTTGCGCGCGGGACTTGCGCGGCGCCGGGAATCGTTCTAAGCGAGGGCCGGAGGGGATTAACTCGCGATTTAGCTTGATAAAGTGTTTAAATTGGATCGGCGCCGGGTATTTCTCTCTCCGTCGCGTGTCGGCCCGAGGGTGAGAAATCGATGAGATTTCCGCGGGCGGCGATCGTTTCATTTCAATTATCGCGGCCGCGTGCTGCGCGAAAATTTTTGTTTGCTCGACACTCGCGGACGTCCTCTCATGTAAGGGATAGTCTTTATATTCTGATTGCGCCAACATTTGCTCGAAAGAGTTGCGCCGAGTGCTGACTTATTGGGTTCAAGCATAATTGCGCAAATAACGTTTCAATCTAGACATTTTGTTTGACGCTGGCCGGCGTTTGTTTTTGGTTGCGGCCGCGGAAAACAATAGCTGACCCGCGTAAAAAAATTTGAGTTAGGATAAAGTTTACACGAAGTTCATGTTTGGATTGAGTTAATATTTATAGTGTGGCCAATGAGACTTTCTCGAACAATCAACTATGTTTTTTAGAAGTTTGACGAAATGTCATAGAAAAATCATATAAAGTAACCGATATTATTATTTTATTTTATATGAGCATATACTTCATTGAAATATTTTAAAAACAAAATACAGACTTAATACAACTATTTATAAAGTATGA
Source organism: Sycophila texana (assembly GCA_035582955.1). Classification (NCBI taxonomy): domain Eukaryota; kingdom Metazoa; phylum Arthropoda; class Insecta; order Hymenoptera; family Eurytomidae; genus Sycophila; species Sycophila texana. Next base: position 20,109 of record JAWWEN010012254.1, on the reverse strand, counting down.
AAAATTTTCATTGAATTCGTGTAAAAACTTCTTTTAAAGTTCATATCAAACTGATCAAAGGTTTTGATTGTCAAAATTCTTGACAATTTCGTATGAACATGAAACGAAGTGCTTTATACTAATTTAACTGGACTATACTAATTTGTTTCATCTAAAAAGCTTAATTGATAAATAGTACATTACTAACGCGGACGGAAGGGGATTATTTACCTCATGCGACGGTTTTTCGGCCGAGCGAAGCTCGAGGTAAAAAAAGTCGCATGAGGTAAAAATTCTCTTACGTCCACGTTTCAGTAAGGTATTTTTCCGCCCGAGGCCGCAAAATGACATTTAAGGTGGCATTTTGAGGTTAGAGGGCGGAAAAAGTTAATCTAAGTTACGATTACCAATTTTATTATTTCTTTGATCATCAATTTTTTGCTTGCTGTGGCCATTGAGATATTGTAATAACGACTAATTCTTTTGGTTTAAATCAATCTTTAAAAAAATGATAAAAGAATTAATTTAATTCGATAAAATATGTCGTCAGGAAATCTACGAGATGAAGTTACATCAATGTCACCATATCCACATTTCAATGGCTTTCATATATCTGTTAATGGAAAAGTTTAAATCTGATAAGGCCTAAACGATTATTTTTGAAAATTCTTTCATAAAACGAAAATATTTTTTGTGAAAAAACAGAATAAAAATAAGCGTGTTTATGAACTGATATGATACCTCCTGAAGTTAGTGCTCACAGATTAGTTTAATTTATTTCAAAATGCTAGTAACCACCACTTTTTGGTTAATTTACTCTATACGTATGTAACGTGTGCTTTTAAGTAATTATTTAACTAACGTAAGAAATTTATTTTTCCGTGTTTGCATTCCTATTTTAGTATTTTCGCCGCGAATTGACGCGTGCGTGAGACGTGGAAGGCTTAGCGTACTTTGAATAATTGTTTCTTTCTCCTCGCTTTTAATTTAACAGGTTATAATTAAAATTTCCCTTATCTGTTTCGCAAAAATAATGTGTCTACACTTTATCGGCGGGATCAGGCCGGATTAAAATTTCCATAAGCGAAACATTATGCGAAGACTAAAGCGAAGTTGGCAGAGATAGCCGAGGGACAAAAGTAGATTATGAGAATTTTGTTGTGCCAAAGGATTAAAAATTTTCATTAAGGGAAGAAACGCGACGGAACGATTTCCTCGCGCGCACATTTCTCGCCGGCAAAAATTCCCTTCGGAAAACCCCGCGGCGCAACGCCGGCGGGTCATTGACCCCGCGGCTCCGCATCGAATTCCGTCGCGCGCGCGCCGGAAGGAAACGGATAAAATCCCTCCTCAATTCATCGCTAATCTCATTATCCAAGTCTTACGTAAGCTCGCGCTCGCAACAAAAATAACGAGCCATCGCCGTCCCCCGAGGGAGGAGTAGGAGGGAGGCCGCCGAGGCGGCATCGATTGGCACCGGTATACGAGGCCGTAACGCTCGATCGTTCCTTATTTACGTACTTGCCGCTCCGGCGGGAAGTTGTCGAAATTCGGATTAAACGATTCGAGCGGCGAGTTTCCCTTAAATTTCTTAAGAAGTTCCATTGAGCAACACAACGACGGCTCTTCGTATCCGCGCGCTACGGCTCGGTGGCTGGCTCGCTCGTTGCCCGCTGCTTGCCGATACGATTCGACCCAATTAAAGGGAGCGAACGATCCGTATCTAACTCCTTCAGAAACTTTCAGAACCCCCTGCCCTCCCTCCGCTGCGTAGACTGTTTCGCTCGTGTCAGGTATTTCTTCTCTACCACCACCCACCCTACACCCGGCCACGCTCGATCTGCTCCCCTGCTTACCCCCGCTAACTGCACCCCCCCCCCCCCCGAGCTCCCCCACAATCGTGTCTCGTTTCGAGCTCTAATTTTTCATGTTACAGCTCACTCTTTCCTCACTAGTCCTCCTTTTTTTTACCCCTGCAGTTTTTCCACTGTTTTACCCCTCTTTTCTTTATTCGCTTATTGCGTACTGGGTTTTCCTTTTTTTTTATTTACAGCTCGGCGAAAGGGAAAATTCCCGTTGTTGAACAATCAGGCAGTTTCGCGTTGGACTAGATGTGATAATTATCGTAAATTATCTTAGCCCCGTTAATTATAACTTCTCACCACTTAAATTCTATTTTTCCCTCGTTTACTGCACTGAGAAAAAATTCTAGTAAAAATTACTATACTGTCTAGAAAAGTGGCCACAGATTGTCATGTAGTGAAAAAATTATCATCCTGTATTGGAAAAATTAATATCTTGTATTGTAAAGTTTACTAGAATTATTAGAAACTTTACCATAATTCTAGTAAAATGTATAATATTTTTTAATAATACAGGATGGTAATTTTTCCGCTACACACGGAGAGAAAGAGTGAGTAAAAATTACAAACCGCTTTGTAAAAATTACCAACCGCTTTGTAATTTTTACTAGAAGGTTGGCAATTTTTACTAGAAAGTTGGCAAGTTTTACTAGAAAGTAGGCAATCTTTACTAGAAAGTTGGCAATCTTTACTATGAGGTTAGTAATTTTTACCACACGGTTGGCAATTTTTACTTACTCATATCCGTGCATGACAGTCTGTAGCCACTTTTCTACACAGGATAATAATTTTTACTAGAATTTTTTCTCAGTATGCTCTTTTTATTTTTCTAAAGAGCGCGAATCACCGAAGCAAATAAACAATTAAAAAACAGTGCAAATAATTACCCAACTAGTTCCGAGAAAGCAGCTGAACTCGAATCGAGTAGCGCACGCAGAGTAGATCGGTCTGTACAGCATTGGTGGGAATTTGCGGGTTGCATTAAAATTCCAAGTGCGGGAAGCTGGCGGGATTCGATCGACTATTACGCCCGCTGCAGCTGTTGTCTCGCTTATCCGGCGCGAAAGAAGCTAAAAGGTCGGGCTCGTCGTGTGGCGAAAGGCTTGATGGTTTTAAGGAGAGCCTCGCTGCATACGCAAGATCAGCCTTGGTGGCCACGGGGGGATGCGCCGGGGAGGAGGCGCAATTAAAAGATTGCCCTTCCGGCTGGGGAAATTATGCGCGCGCCACTCGACGAGAGGGTGAATTTCATTGGCGCCAGTTAAGGGGCCGGAAAATAGAAGGAAAACTGTGATATTCCGGTGGATGCGAATCGGCTCGTTGTATTCCGTCAAGATTAAGAAGCCCGCAGCCGAATTTTACGCGGCTTGGGCGCGACTTGAATATTTATGAGTGCTACGTCGTGCGGCGAAAAGGGTTGCGGGCACGGATGGTGGTCCGCGAAAAATAGTTTCGCCCGGGCTCCAATTAAGATAACCCAACGACGGCTGCTTTGCATTTAATGTTTATTCGCTTTCGAGCACTTAGTTCCCTGCTTTTTCCGCTTGCTGCGCGCTTTTTTTTTCTAACAAAGCGGGAGACTGCTCCGGCCGTTTTGGCTAATAACGCCGCTGCAATATGGATAGCGCTCTTAGTTGTTTTGAATATTCATTGGATATTCTCTATTTTATTTGCAGATTAAATTGCTTGTTTCTTCGGGATATTCGGTAGCAAATTATTATGTGGCTCTTTAGATTATGCATTAGGCATGAGAAGGAATCGAAAGAATATGCCGTTTTAAAGTTTTAGTGCAGTTGCACTAATTATCTACACGATTATTGGTCAATTTACATTAATTTGTATCGTGACATGTCGAGCTTAGAAAATGTAATATTTTTGAATATTGTCTTGCAGTGAATAGGTATTTTTGATACATCAGTAAAACATTTATAAGAATTATACAATTTGCACATGATCTGTAGTATGCAACTGAAGTTGCCTTCTTCAAAAATTAAAAAATTAAACGCAGTCGTAAATTTGTAAACGATTTCATTTTTGGAATTTATACTTTAATTTTATGTACATTTTTTATGTAACATGCATTATGTAACATGCATTATTTTCGCTGGATATTGCAAAATATTTTAAGAACTGATAATTGGATTGATGGAAGCATAGATCTCCAGTTAAATGCATGGACACCAAAATTTTAAAAGTTAATATTGCATTTTAATAATCGAAGAAGTTCATTTTTTTTTTTTATTAATGTTCTATAAATATGTTTTAAATTTATTTTAAATAAGTGTGCTAATAAAAAGTAAATGTTAATGTTAAAGCACTCAGGGCATCAGAATTTTCGTAGTGAGTATAATAAAAATTAGCAAAAAAAAAATTGACATTGAATTGCGTGAAAAATTCAGTGAAGTATGTAAGTTCAGGGTATACAGTGTAAGGGTATGTCCCTGTAAAAGTGGGAAAAATCTAAACTGTCGTTTAAAAATTTTCAAGGGAAAATAGTGCATGGTAGTGCTGCAGTAATGGAAAGTTCATTTTTACACACTGTTTTCAGCGCCGAGTACACAAAAAAAAGCTGGTTATACTAACCAACTGTGTAATTAAAAAGGAGACAACTACAAAGGATAGTTATTTTTTACTAACATAAAATCGTTGCACCAACTATTTTCAAGTAGTTGTTAAAGTAACTAATTTATAGTACACAATGTAACCAATAAAGTAGTTACAATAACTTATTTCATATAGTAAAAAATACTAATCGTATCTAGTATATTAAAATATGCTTGCTAGCAAACAAAATAAAAATAGTAGGTGCAACTAGTTTAATTTTTTATGTTACTAAACTTTTGCACAGTTACAGTTACTAATTATTTCTTCAGCAATCTAAGAAAGAAATTGGTTATTCTTACCATTACTATTAATTTACTAATTATATTGGTAGCGTTATAACTATTTGCGTTTACTTGTCCCTTCTTAACTAATTTTTGTAGTTGCGATAACAAGCTTTTTTGTGTATTTCGCAAAGATTGCATATAATAAAATAACATTAAACCGAAATATTTAATAATAGGAAAGATGAGCGTTAAAAAAGAATGACGGCCAAGATATATATTTATGTGGATTCTCAAAAAAAAGTCTTTAAAAATGAAGAGCACGAGAGCCAAAATGCAAAGAAGTGAACAGCACTTTGTACAGAAACGAATTCACTGAATTTTCCCGTGAGTTATGCCGCGGACGTATCTTTCGCGAGGCTCGCCAGTCCCGGCAGCGCGCTTCGCTGCATACGTCTACATCGACGCGCCGGCGAGCACACGTATACCTATATACATACACACGAGCGGCGGTGCGGTCGTATCGAAGGTTTGATTTATCCGCGAATTTGAATAACATGAGAGCCGTGTTTTTCGATAATAGCTCGATATTGTATCGGCAGTGCCGGTGCCGGCGGCACTCGCTCGGCCGCCCCCGCCCTTCGGACTTACGTATACGTAAGTATATAGGCACGAGGCGGAAGCGAGTATAGCCCGAAGCCCGGTCCAGACAATACGTCTCGGGGAAAAATAATTTCGCGACTCCTATATAACGGCGGAAGCCGTATTCACCGGAAGCCTTCCTCGCGTCTCGCGGCGGCGAGTCGCTCTTTGCATTCCGCGCGATGTATAGGGCCTCGCAGTGTACCGCTGGCTGCGCGCCTCCAGAAATTGAGTTTTTCAATTAGAGGGAATCTCGGAGCTCGATAATATTACCGAGGGCGAAGCCGCGACGCTAAAACGCCCCCGTCCGCGTTTAACTGGGCTGCATTCTTTTTAATACAGTTCACTCTGTTTCTCTCTCTCTCTCTCTCTCTCTCTCTCTTCGGTCTTTCTACGGGCGCGACATCAGTCCGAACTCGACATCATTGTGCTGGGCGAGCGGCGGCTTTTCGCAGAGCCGCGCACACGCTCGTCCGCTACTTTATGAATATTCAAGCGGCAAAAAGAAGTGTATGTGTTTTTCTGGTTGAAATTTTAATGGAAAGCGCGGTATTGTTGCTTTTGTCTTTCTTTTTCAATTCATAAATAGACTTGGAAATTCTGGGCAAATCAGATACTTTGAGAGGGCCCGGAGCACTGGGAGAAATTTCTCCGGAAACATTTTCATGAAACACTGGTAATATTAATGTCAAAAAATTGATTATAGTTTCTTATTAAATTTAACGCTATTCTAAAACAATGAACGGCTTGTATTTCGGATTGCGTGTCACTATTACTGCGTGCATCATTTTCAGGCGCCAATTATAAATATTTTGATTTATTTTCAAAAAGTAAGTTTCTTAGCGATATGAGTTCACTAAGAAATATTAGATTTGTCTAAAAACTATTGTAATTTTTTTTTCTATAAGAAAGGGAGATAGTCTTATTTCAATCGCAGTACTTCTCCAATAAAGTAGTAGTTGCTTACAGATTTGATATTTTGTTGAAGCATTCAGTATGATTTTTTTGTACCAAAGTGCAAAGAAAGTCAAAAAATATTAGGGGTTAGAATTCAATATTTTCGACGCAGTAAGCTCTCGAAGCTATTTTTCTCTAAAACATCGTATTTCAATATTTGACGGTAACTCAGCCTTCATAAATTCTACAGCGACAACAAAAAAATCAAACGAAAGTAGAGGAAAATACCGATAATTTGATATGCACGAAGATAGATACGTTCAAAAATTTCCATTGGTTCCAAAATTTATGTACAGTTAAAAATGAATATCAATATTTTCTAATAAAATTTTGTACAGCTTTCGATACACATTTTTCAACGTTGCATATAATTTCTTATGGTACCAATTTAAGTTCATTCACTCTGTAATCTTACGTAAATTTACTGTAAATTAATATAAAAAAAACACATATTTTATAAAATAGAATAAAATATCAGTTCGTTTTACATCGAAAAATATGTCTTCTATAATATCAATTAAAAAAATTTTCAATAGAATTTTTAATTCTAGAGAACGCAGACCCAACAACTTCACAATCATCTCTATTTTTCTCCATTCGGAATCGATCGCACTCACTTTGCAAGTCTCCATCGACAGGCATCCAATAAACTCGCGCAGAGAATAATTGCCTTCGCTCGCAGCGTTTAGCTGGTCAGCCATCACAAAGAGGCAGCGCAGTAATAGTCCGCGGTAATAGTCCGCCGCTCGCGGAGACGTCTATTGAAATTTCTTATCAAGCAACTCGCCTCTGCCGGCGTCGGCAACAATAAAAGCGGAAAGGCTCGATGACCGGCAGGCCGATTGTTCGGCAGCTGTCGGCGCCAGGCGCCCGGCGCGTATATCCCTCCGCAAAACGCAAAACGCGGGCCACTCTTCGATGCTCAGCTGGCCGCCGGCGGATCTACAATTTTGCGACACTCTGCGGCCGGCGAACGTCAGCTGCAGCTCGATTACACGTCATTGCCACGACGGCCCCGTCCTCTGGGCTGCCTCCCGAACAATCGATTCCGCCGGCGGCCGCGAGGAAGCCTCCGAGCGCGCGCGCCCCGCCGCTATATCGCCGGATTGCCGTTCATAATTTCATGTCATAAAGGCACTGCTTGATTGGCGCAAGAGTCACAGAGCAACGGCTGAATAATAGACGCGCAATCAGTACTGCAATTTTGTTGTTACGCGAAATGTCGGGACCGGCCAAGTCTTTGCGAGCGGCCGAGCCACCCCCTCGTCACGCCGGCCGCTGAATGGAGATTCATCAACATTTTACGGGCGTCCCCGGGATTACCGCAGGATGAGCGTTTTCGATATTAACGAAATTCGTTTCCCGCGGCCAACGAGTGATCAAAATTTAGCAGCACCGCAACTCACTGCTGGCGGCCGGCGCGTCGTTATGTATTTCGAAAATCAGAATTTCCAGGGGACACTGTCGGCAAATTGCGGGCGATTGGGGGCGACTGGAAAAAGGGCGCAATTGCGGTTTGTCTTACGCAAGCGACAAAATAATGTGGAGGGGCGTTTGAAGTCGCGTGGCTAATAGTTACTCGGTCATTTTTAATTCCAAAGTTTAAGGGTTAGCTACTTGAGAGCGTTTATTCGATTGTCAGCGCGTTGAAGTAGTTGTGAACTTCAAACCACTGTTTTAGTGTAAGTTTGCATTCACTCGCAATGAAGATGCTAGTTAAACTTTATTTAAAGTCAGCTTTCTCTTATTTGGAGTTAGTAACAAAGTTGCGCTCCGAGAATTCAAGGCTGAGCAAAAAATAATAAATTTTGTTGTATTAGCGAAAAGTTTGTCATTTGCATTTAGTACGCGCAGTGCGCATTCGCACAAATAAGTTTGTATGTAAAAGTGCAGTAAAAAAAAATTTGATTAACACTAACCCGTTTTGCCAACGTTAAATTCGATTTGTTCTCTCTATCTCCCAGTAGTTCAGTTGTCCCCAACAAACGGTGCACACAAAATTAGTAAAATATTGTCCAGTTTTTATCACTTGACTTTAAGGTTCTAAACGAATAAAGTTTTTTTTTATGTAGGTTATTGATAAAATTTTAAAGAAAAAATTGTACAAAATACTCTGTTTTTTTTATATGCACTGAGTGAAAAGTATATTGTAAAAATTATTATCTGTCTGAGAATGTGACCGCAGACACTCAGATAAAAATTTCTATTACCTACAGCAAATTTTGCTGTATGTATAGGATTAATTCCAATACTGTTCAGTAAAATTTACTATATTTATGGTAACATTTTATTGAGTAGAGTACGGTAACTTTTATCTATGAGAGTCCAGTCTGTGGCCGCGTTGACATGGCAGAAAGTAATGTTTACAATACTTTTTTCTCAGTGTGCGACCCACATCGATTAGAAAAAAAATAGTATGTACTTTATAATTTTATTTTATTTTTCATTTTTTATTTGATTCCTTGATTCAGAAAAGTGATTTACTATAACGCAAAGTTAAGCATGTTCAATCACATTGTAGTACATAAGTTTAAGCAAATTAATTTTATTAATAAGCTAAATTAACTTAATTGTGTAACATACTACATCCCTGTCTCTAACGAATAAAAAGCACACTCATTTTTCCCTAATGAAGAAATGTACATTCTGCGAATTTCCTGCGACAACAAAGCACATTTCCTGCGCTTTCCTTGAAAAACGCACATATTGCGAAATTCTCACGGAAAAAGTGCGCTTTTCTTCGCGACTTATTTTATTAGGATAAAATGTAGTGCGCTTTTGTCGTTAAAGGCGACTGAATTGCCCTGTTGTTAAAGAAAACCACAGTTATTAATTAAGGTCCACAATAATACAATACCCTATATATCCACCGTAAGAAAACTATAATTTCATTATGGTTTAAACATCTCGGACAAAAGGCGAAAATTTTTTTTTTATTACTTGTAGCACTCATTATTGGTGTATATAGTCAATAAAGGGTAGCGATGTTTAATGAGTCAAGTTATTTTAAATGTGCAACGTTTAGTCTGTAAAAAGTTACGTAAGTTTACGTTGTGTACAGAAAGGAAAAATTTCAAGATTGACTTTTATATACATAATATGAATAATTAATAATTTTCAGTTCTTGATAAGAACGGTAAACCAAACCGTCAAAACGTTGCACATTTAAAATAACTTGACTCATTAAACATCGCTACCCTTTATGGACTATACAAAAGGCGAAAATATTGAAAGAACTTAAAAACGCACTATATATAACCATAGCCACGAGAGAAGCCATCAACGGCGGAATAAAAAAATCGTTACGGCTCGTTAAAAGATAAAAAGGCAAGTTTGAAGGCCACAGCCGGGAAGCTTTGAAAGACAATCACGTCGGCGGCGCACTCGGAATCACGCATAATCGCGCGATCCATTCCCGCGACGCATAAAAAAGCGGCCGCCTTAAAAGTTCCGAAGCGAGCCGCTTGCGCGTGCCGCCGCGCAGCCAGTGCCCCCCGTTGCCCACGGACCCGGCGCTACACGCATGCACGAATGAAAATTCGCTCGGCCGCGAATCGATAAGGATAGCGGGGGACGCTCGGCGGCTCCTCCGGCACCTTTCTTGGCCTGCCGCCTCCTTTCACGAGCGGCTATCAAAATTACGAGGGGACATTAAGGGCTCTCGGTGCGGCTGCTTCCCGGAGGAAACGCCCGCGTTTACGAGACCCCCGTCGCTCGCCGCGAAACGAAGCGTGGAAATACTTTTGTGAAAGCTCGTATAAGAGAGCATCCGAGGCATCGCCGGGGCCGTCGCCGTAGCAGTTCGCAGCCCGTCCTCGCTCTTTTCTCTCCCGCGCGCCGGCGAATCGAAGCTGCAGTGCGCGCCGATCCTCGGGGATATCACCACCACCCTCCTTTCTCCTCCTTCGGCCGCGCCGCGCGGAATGAGGAGGCGACGGTGGGGATCGTAAACGCACCCCCGGAATGGTCTATTAATTTTCATCCTTACCGCCTGGTTTATTAATTTTTTATATCAAGGGGAACGCTGCTGCTGACAGCTCCAATGACTCCAGTGGCTTTCCGTGCTTTAGGGATCTTTACGAGGATGGGGTCTTCTTTTGATCGATGTTCCAATTTTTTTTTTTCTTTTTTTTTCGCGAATTAATTGCGGTTGGGACCTCTAATAACCGCTAATGCTTCGGTGACTCTTATAAGGGGATAATGGATTGTACACTTATGCTATGAAATGGGGTTGGATATAGGGTATCAGAATGAAGAATTTCCCACTTTTTCTTATGAGAAAGTGTAGCTAAATTGGCTGGGGACGAAATTTGTATGTTGAATGTCACTGTGCCCTGGTCAAAAGTTCAGATGGGCAGACAATTTCAATAAGATCAACAGGTTATGAGATATCAGTGATTAAGGATTGATAACGATGTCGTAATAGAATTTGATACCAGATATTATTCTGAGTTATAGTACCGCGATGTCAAGATACTAATCTGACAAGCCGATTAAGGCAAAGCTGGGCAGCTCCGGCCAACCAACTGAGATAACGATCTTATGCTTCACTTGACTGAGCTTTTTCTGAACTTTCTTTTGTGATGCTACATGCTCCGAAAAATATTTGAAAGAAGATACTGTAAGTCCTTATTATATCCCCTTATCTTGTTCAATTTTGGATTTTCTATGGTGAATTATGAAGAAAAAGAGGGATGAAATATACATCCAAATTCTTTCATTTTTAAAAGTAATATAGCATCAATAAAAGTGACAATATTTGTTTCTTTTTCTGGCGGGTACATCAGTGGAAATGTTATTATATACAGCTTTATGAATAATTGAGGTACATTAATTTATTATTTCTTTAATCTTCGCGTGTAAACATTATTTATTTAATTCTTCATTTAATTTTATTTTACATTTATGACAAAACTTATTTTTTGTTATATAATTTAATGCGGATAATTTGTTTGCATAAAACACGAACCTCATTAATTGAATTAAAAAATGTATTCATTTTTTACATTTTCATCAGGGAACAAAAAGAAAAATTTTAAATAACTAGCTATAAAAAAAATAGTAGATTTTTAATAAAGTTGTGCAAAAATAATCGCAGATCGTAAAATTGCAATTTATTATACGTTTCACGCGATTCCATCGAATCCAATCTTCCTGCAAGATTAGTCCGGGAAGTTCGAAAAGCAGACATCACGCTTTATATATCCCGATCGCTTTCCCATTACCCGCCCGAAGAAAAGGCATTACCCAAAAATTAAACTGGTTGCGTTATCGGCGCGCCCGCAGCATCGCGCCCGAGGACCTCCCCAGCTCTTCGCGCGCGACGCGCGCAAAATGCGAGCAGAAATAAAAATTCGCGAAAAATTCATACGTCCCCAGCGACCCTTTAAACGTTTTAGCGAGAATAACGCGGGCAACAACAAAAAAAAGTTCGTAACGAGCAAAACTCCGATAGGGCGCTGCTCGCCTCCGCCGCCCCTCGCACTCGTTCAACTAGTGTACAGAAAAAAAAAGGGAGCGAGAGAAAACGCGCGCCAACATAGAGACAGAGAAGCTGCAGCGGGACATTCATCGGCGCACAAAGCCAAACACACCTGTAGTGGTGCGCAATGATAATTCCGGGCTCTGCGGAAGCGCGGCTAAAAAGACAGATAAAAGCAGCGGCGGCGGTCGTTTTAATCGCACGCGAGTCGAACAATTACTTGGCCGTCCCGGGAATACAAGTCCGGCCGGGCATTCGATGAGGAGTGCGCCGCGCCGCGCCCAACGGCAAAAAGAGCAAGAGCCGGATGAAAAAAAGGGGTGGCCGGCGAGCGAAAAAAAAAGCCCGATCCGCCGGGGCGCCGGGTCCGGAGATAGGAGGTGAGAGGGAGCGCGCATCGAGTGGCGGTTGCAGGGGTGAGCTGAAAGAGATAACGGAAAAAATGTAGATAATGAAAAGCGGGACGGCAGAAATGAGATATTATACGTGCGTGAGCGCAAAACAAAGGAGAAGCAACAAACGCGCCGAGGAAAAAAAAGCCGGGCGAATTCCGCGCTACTATGGGAGATTCGGCGGTATCGTAAGGGACGTGAGCGAAGTGCGCGGGAGTTTCTCGTTTGCTCGGTCGACCCGAGACGCACAAAAGGCCCGGAGCAACTTGCGGGGGAGTATTTTAATGGTCCGCTACTTGCTGGTCCGAGTTCGTCATGTAGCCGCACGACAATGACGCACGGCGCTGAAGGGTCATTAATCTTTGGGCAAGTGTTTGAAATATTAAGGCGAGTAAGCGTTATTCGTATGTAAAGGCTTTTTGGCATTATCTTTATCGCGTACTTTTAAAGGATTAATTCTGCTTATATCGATTAATGTAGTACACTGAGAAGAAAATAGGATTTTCTTTTTAATAATATCTGTCTTACGTTAGATAGTTATTTTCTCGGATAAGTTCTGATTTTAGCAGAATTCATTTGAGCCAATTTCTATAAAAAATCATTTTTATATTTTTTTCAACATTTTTTTTGTTACACGACTAATCGAGTAAAAATGATTATAAATAATCATTAAAAATATAAATAATTTGTTTGTTTATTTATTTATTTCCAGAGTAACAGTACATTACAAAGTAGATACAAAGTATTACAAGTAATCCGGCAGAGGAAAATTGATTTCCTGTTCGCCAGTCTGGTAATAAAACGAGTATGGCTATACCCTTATACCATACTTGTATTTATATATGTATATAGCCTTACTCGTTTAACTTATGAGTAACTTACAAACTAACTAAAAACTAAAATATATAATTTTCTTTATGTTCACCCTTATATTAAATTTGCAAACAATAAAAAATATATTAATACACCGGTGCCTTTCATTTATTTTGATTATAATTTTAATAATTGATTAAAAAATTAATGATAATTAATTTAATTAATGATAAGAGTATATTTTATTGTGCCAATGAATTGGCAGCAGTTTTTCTCAGTGTATTTAAAGTGATTTTATCAATATTAATTAAATCGAATTCCATCAATTCGTGTATAGAGAATAAATAATTATTAATAATATACTGATCCTGTAAAACAAATAAATAAACATCATTTTGTTATACGAACATTATCGAGAGATTGGCATTGTCGATGTAAATAAACGATGTTAGTGTAATATTTTTGTTGAAACGTGAAAATAAAAATTTTCAATAAATTTAATGTCAGGATATTATGTTCGCTGCAAGTATATGCATTTACATATTATTTCCATTATACAAGCAAAATATAAAAAATTCAATATATAAACAATACTTTATAAAATAAAATAAAATATTATTAATATTCCATTGTGATAAACCCATAAAAATAAAAACATGACTTGATTTAATGAATCAATTAAGATTACCTGAATGAAAGATTTTATTTACTTATTTTTGATCTATTCTTTCTTTTTCTCTTTACATCTTTCCAATATGTAAATACAAAAAGAAATGTTTGTGACACATTTTTCTAGTTTTAGGGCTAATGTTTACTTTTTATTTATTTATTTAAAAAGCTTTAACTAAAGACTATTTCCTTATTCCTTGTAAAAAGAAATACTCTTTATAGATAAATGAAATCGAAAGATAAAATTAATACGAAAACGTCCCGAATTTTAGCGCCATTCTTTCAGGCATCTTCCCTTTAACTAATCAAATCGTTTCTTTAAATGTTGCGATAAAATCTGCCACCGTTTTCTCTTTTTTTTTTTATTAATAACGATTTAAAAGAGGATCATTCCACTCTTACTTTAAGCAAAAAATAGCTCCAATCTTCGTCAGGAAAATATCGATGAATCCCGCTACTTTACTTAGCTGTAAAGCAAATAAACGAAAGTCATATAAATAGTAAAAAGGCCAGTCCAATTTCGAGCTCCGCTCGACAAACGCTCTTCGCCGACCTTTTACAGCAACAGTATCGGTCAAAAGTGGTCTCTGTCGTAAAGTATAAAAAGCGCAAACCGGGTCAAGCTTGTGATTCATTAAAAGCACGGAGTAGGGGTCGCGGGATGCATAGATCTCGCGCATTCAAACGTAGACACTCGGCGCGCTCCGCGGTCGACGGCAAGACAAAGGAGCGATTCTCCAGCCGCAAAACCTTTCGACCTACGAGTCCGACGAGCAGAGCGCGACCGCCGCGAGATATATCCTGAAAATCCCCTTACGGATGACGCGGACGAAGTGGCTCAGGGAGCCGACTCTGTGTCTCTCTCTTTTCATCCCTCCCCGTCGCGCCCCGCCGCCGGCAACGGCGACGGGCGACAGAGAGAGGAGCCGCCGGTCCGTTTTCTTTGCCTCCGAGCGAATCCGCTTATTCGGACTTTTTTTTACCCTCGCGGGTGCCGATCGCCGACGAGACTCGTCCAGGGGAGGGCAGTTATTGGTTATACGGATATAGTAGGCCGTTTTTGTTGCGCTCGAAACTTGCGGGGGGAGGCTGAAGTTGCGAGGGGTAGACGCGATTCGAATGCGAAGGATGATGCTCCTAAATGGCACTTAAGATTTCTCCAAGTTTCAGAGCTTCCTGTCGGCCGGCAGTTTCGCCCTCTCGGTAAATATTACGCTTTTTTTCATGCTTACGCTTGAATTGAGCCAGACTGCGCGAAACTGTTTTGGATCCTTTTGAACTTTGTTTTTGTTCACCGAAGTTTCGGGACAATTATAACTGAGTTATTGAACGAATATATCTGTATTGATAGACTGTATTCATTATTGTAGCATTGCTACACATTTGCAGGTACACGGATAGACTTTTCCAGTAAAAATTACGGGTACGACACCCGTAAACGTGGGACAGTTTGCCTGTGTGGAAGAATTTACTGAACTGACAGCAATTTTTACTGAACTGTTTGGTAAAAATTGCTGTCAGTTCAGTAAAAATTGCTGTCAGTTCAGTAAATTCTTCCACACAGGAAAACTGTCCCTCGTTTACGGGTGTCGTACCCGTAATTTTTACTGGAAAAGTCTATCTGTGTATAAGGTACTTGTGTATTAATTAAATCGATTTTGATTCGTAACTGCACTTAGGAATGCGGTTTGCAGATTATAGAGTTTCATGTTGAGATGTTTGAAACGTAGATTTCGATTTTATTCTGCACGTGTAATGGTATAAAGTTACAAGGGCGTAAAGTAACTTTTTCGCATGAGTCAGTCGCGACGAGTGCGTAAAAGGCGCTTTTACACACGAATCGTCATTTAGTAGTGCAATATAGAATATTTTGGAAATGGTCATCCTAAAAAAAGCACAATTTGCGAGATTTCTAAAAAAAAAACTTTCCGCAAAAAACTTCCTACAAAAAGGACGGAATAAAAATCAGTTAAAACTAAAAGAATATTGTATATTCTTCAAAACAAGCTCATTTTTGGTATCTATTTTTATTTAAAAAAATAATGACAGTATCGGTTGCAGAGTTTAAAAAAAAAAATTTAATTGGTTAATTTTTCTAAGGTTTGTTAAAGCGGCACATAAAAAAGTCAAGCTCGTGAAGCCGCATTGGCCTTTATTAGTCTTTTTAAAAAACTACATGTTGTACGCTTCAACTCGTAAAAAAAGCGAAATAAAGAGGAAGAAATAAAAGAAAACACATTTTGCAACTTCGTAATTATTTCACTTTACCAATGCAACGAAAATTAATCAAAATTTTGTCCACAACTAACACTAATTACATTTTTTGTAAAAAAAAAAAAAAAAAAAAAAAACCCACCCTCCGTGGTAAGCAGAGATTAATTCGAAGTTCGAGTCTCAGAAATGAAACGTCAGAGCGCGCTCGGTAAAATTTGGCCGATTCCCGCATTGGCCGAAGTAAAAGCAGCCAACCCCGTAGTTGGAAACTATCGAATTCCGCGCACATATAGGAGGCTTGGTCGCGTGTTTGTTGTTCTCGGCCGGTGCGCAAATATCACGGGAGGAAGAGGCGAGGCGCGCGTCCAGCGCTAATTAGTCCGCGCATGCGCCAAGGCGTTAAGACAACGACCGGCAGATACAGAGTCCGGCGGAAATTAGCGATGCGCGAGAGCTGTTTGTTCGTCCGTGTGTGCGCGGCCTGGCGCGCGTATATATAGAGTTCGAGCTGGCCCCTCGCATGATAACGGTCACGCGCCGATGCTCTCCAACTCCCGGCGCTTTAATAGCCAATGAGCATGCAATCTGCCATTACATCCCGTGGACGCACATGCGCCGCCACGCCTGGTCATCGAGTGTGAGGAGGAAGGGGAGGGGACAGGGGGGGAAGCCGCACAGAGACAATTGATTTTATTAGACCATAAGCTTCGACCGAGAAGGGCCTACAGTGTGCTCTCTAACGGAACGCCGACACGCGTCCTTGCATTATTAGCTTTGACGCTCTCCCAAACTCGTTTCTTGCCTCTTCACTGCGCCCGAGGCTTTATGAACCCCCCTCGTGTGACGCTCGAACGGCTCGAGGGAGCCGCTATCATTTTGGATATTACAAAATATTAGAATGTTAATTTAATTCTAGAATAGTACGTGAACGTCTGGAAAATTATATAGGTGCGAAATAAGCCTGCGAGACAGGGAAAGCTTCGAGAATTTGCCCGTCCTGTTTCGAAATAAAAAAATCTCGCCGACGAGGTTTTTATCTCGTTAAAATTTCTTGATGTTTTTCGAGAGTCTCGATTTTTTCGGGAATCTCGATCTTCATGAGACCCTCGATGAAAAGACAAATTCCGAACTCAAACGAGTCTCACTTTTTTCGGGAATCTTGATTAAAAATTGAAGAAAAGTTTATTATTTTGCCTGAAAGCACGATGAAGAAATTATAGTATATTACGTACCTAGCCCTGTATAATAAGAAAGTGTCTCATGTGTGGCTTTCTTATTATACAGGGCTAGGTATGTATACTATTTTTCTGCCGCTCGCGCAGCGGCCTGAAAGTTGGCACTTTCCGGCCGGAGGGCAGAAAATTTATTTTCCACGAAAACAATTTTATAAAAATAATACGCTTTTTTAAATTGATGCGGTTTTTTTAAAATCATTTTTTTACAATATAAAAAAAATCTTGAAATTCGCGGAAGTATTCAAGACTCTCGGTTTTTTCGAGGAATCTCGAAAATCTCGAGACTCCCGACCTAAGCAAGCATGCGAACGTATTCGGGACTCGATTTTTTTTTCGGTAAGTAGCGTTCTTTTCTTTGTCTCGAAAATTTTCGGGACGAGACGGAATCTCGCTTCATCTCGCCAAAATTTTTCGGGGCAAATGCCTTCCCTTCCCGGTTCCGTCTCGCACAGGCTCAGTGTGACAATTATTATTCACTCAAAAGCTAATTCTAGTTTTCCACTTAATTAATTAGCTCTCGGAGAGTCGCTGCACTACACCTATATACACCTCCGTCGCTTTCAGTCACCTCGTACACGCCCTATACACAGAAAAACAAAGTCAAAAGCGCAAATCTATTTTTACCCTAACACCTCACTGATATTCGCAAAAAGAATAATAATAATAATAATAATAATAATAATAATAATAATAGTGGGATCAGACTCGATTAATCAAGCAGAGCCCTCCGACGAGTGAACGGCGCTCGTATAGAGGAAGCGCAGCGTGCGGCGCGCGTCACCTGCGTGCCTCGTGAAAAATTTACGCCCGCCGCGCGGCGTCTGCGAGGATTCGCGAATCGGCCGACGACAAGCGAGGCGTTCGAATGGCGAAAAAGAAACGGAAGGTCCGCTGCCGGGGACAGTCGCTCGGAGCCTGGCTTTTACGGCTTCCGATGAAAATTTACGATCGTTTGACTATCCATCGGGCGGATTGCCTCTTCGGGTGTGCGCGTAAGCTCTGTAATTACGCAATTACGCGCCTTGCCGCACCTTTACGCCGGCCTTTATCGCGAGGAGGAGCGCATGCAATATTGCGCGAGTAGGAGTCGAGCCGATGCGCGCACCCCCGCCGAGCGGTGCGCGGGGGATGAAGCGCGCGGTTAGTATGGAGCTCTGGAATCGCGGCGCGTTGATCTCCGCGTCATCCGTGCCGCTCGTATAACTCGCCGCGGGATGACGCGTGTCCCGCTCTCGCGTCCAAGGAAGTCATCGGATGTAGTCGCGCATGGTTGATCAATGCGGCCTTTCGTTTTCCAAGCGACGGATTATACGTATAGGGCGCGCAAATTGATGGTCGGTCAGGCGTTAGTAGTGCGTGGCCGATTTGTAAGCGCTGCTAAGGAATTTTTGCGATTAATTACAGTGGCTAGAGGAAAAAAATTATAATCAGTTTAACCCGTTTAACCCCACGTTAAGATCCCTTCAATTTTGTAGTTCCAATTTTTTTTATATACCCGGAAATCATTTAATTAAGACATTTCTGCAAAAAAAATTATTTTTGAATTTTCTTTATTTTCTCAACTGGCTTAAATATTTTGTGATTAAAATTTACTGTAAACGATACCTGATAATGTCGTTTACAACATTCATAAATTTTTTTTACCTTAAAGTTATTTTTACTAAAAACATGAGATAAATGCTTTTTTGAAATGTTACTCACGTGCAACACTAGGAGTGAAAGGGTTAAGTCAGTATATCTATTGAATATCTTTTTTAAATGATCGTTAACAGCTATTTTTCTCTTAATATATTTAAGTTCAGCGTTAAAAAATACGCTTGTAGTCGTTTTCTGCCAACGTCTCTCATTTTCAAATCAAGTTATTAACAAATAATGTGACCTACTATACGTGTCTAGCATCTTGTGCATGTGAAACGAGCCAACTTTGGAAAATTTTTTCTCTGAATTAAAGATGATACAAAATAATATCTCTACGTAAAGTTATATTGTATTCTGTCATTGTTCGATATTTGGTGGAGCCCCCTTAAAATTAAAATCTGTTTTATTTTTTTTTCTGTATTTTTATTCGTTCGTATAATGGTTTCGTGTTAATATTAACTATATAAGCCCTTATGATTCTTATTCGTTAATTTCTACGTTTAAAACCTTAAAATTAAGACATTTTAAAAGCAAAAAATATTTTAACATTTTCCGGATTGTAAAGCTTATTTTACATTATCACAGTTTATTCCCTGCAGAAAACACGAGATTAGCGCTTTTTTGAAATGCAGCAGGTGATTAAAGCGTTAATTTGACTACAAAAATATAGTAATGCAATTATACGGTCAATATTGCCGAGTTGGTGATATTGTAGACGCTAATTAAACTATTTAAATTGCAGTTTACACGTTGACGAAAATTTCATTCTCGCGCAATTATCTGAAATCAATTTTCGTTATCAGCCGCTTTAATTAACTTTTTTCGCTAATCCTGATCGAATGAACAGCAATTACAAGTATATTTAAATGCACGCGATCAAATGGTTTAAATGATAACACTGAAGCAGGATGTTACAAGGGGAAAAAATTGATATTGTTTAGTAAATGTTTATCTGTTTTATTGATCGCAAAATTTCCCAATCTTTCAGAATATGAAATCAAAAAATTAGGATTCTCGTGCGAAGAAACACGATTAACTTTTAAATAATCTTCAATTTCAGGATCAAGGTAAAAACTAGGGATATAATTGGATGTACAGGGAATAATTCTAAATCATCCGTATCAAAGAAGTTTTAAAGTATCGGTCGTCTCGAGTCTCATAGCAACTCTATATAAAATATTATTTTATGATGATTTATCATTTTTGCTTTATATATCAAAAATAAGTTCTTAAAATTACAGAATAATAAATTACCGAGTTATTGACGTTAAACATATTAAGGGGGGTTTATACCTAAAAATTTGTTTTTGAAAAAAAAATTTGTAAATTAAAAATTATAATAAAATTTATATTTTCTATTAAATATTCTAGAAATATATTATATTCCTGACAAAATGAGCC
>JAWWEN010012234.1:0-23228 GCA_035582955.1 Sycophila texana | reverse complement strand
TTTTCAAATCACTATATCTTTTTTAATAAACATTAAATTAAAAAAAAGAAAAAATAAGTGTCGATTATTTTTTGATACTCTTAACTGACACAGTTCATGAAATTTGATTTTTTTTTTGTTCTTCCCAATTGTAAGTGCCCGAAAAAAGTCTTAGAATTAATCCTTAGACTGAGTTTAAGTTTATTTATGAGATAGTTAAAGCAAACTGAGTGGATGTTTCGATGACTCAAGAACAATTCCAGCTAATAGTAAGATTCGAGCATCCTCAAAGGAACAATGAGCCTAGAGGTGAAACCAGCTATTCTTAATTTGATTGATAAGCTTTATTAACTTAAAAAAGTTAGTCATCTGAACCTATCTGACATGGTAGTGTAAAGACCATAAACACATAAATTTATAAGAGAAAAGAGAATGATTTATTTCTAAATTAACTACAGAGTCATTTTTACATCACCTATTCTGTATTTTCTAACAATAAGTATTGCTCAATTTAATGATTCTTTAATTGTAAATAGGCTCCAGTAATTAAAAGTAAAGTTATGTTTGGAACTTCTTCTCAAAGATATAGAAGAAAACATTCTTTGGATTATTTTGTGTAACAAAATCGTCTTTTATATTAATTATTATAATAATATTATTGAATTGTAAAAGATGAATAGCTTTTAAATAGGAGATGGCTAAATAAATTAATCGTGCACGTCAGCTTCGGAACAACAAAATGACCAGTTTTATCAGTTTTTTTTTCATCGTCAAACGCAGCATAAAATGCATACTCAAGCGGAAATAAAGGCGATTCAAAGGTAATGCGAAGGATTCCTTAAATACCTTGCTGTCCTTCTCCTTCAGTTCGTCTTTCATCGCATTGATTTCCGTGGTCAGGGCCTTCTGGCTGACGGCCATACTGTCCAGGTCTTTCTCGAGCTGGCTCGAATTCCGCCTTTCAGCGTACAATTTTTTCTGTAAGTCATTGATGATGGCGTCCTTTTCCGCCAGCTGCAATCGCAACTGTGCCACCAGGTCTTCGCAGGCATTAACTCTCTTTGACAAATCGGATATCTCGTTCTCTTTCTCAAAGTCATTCTCCTTCGCGCCCTTCTCCGCTTGTATCTCCCTCCTTGCCGAGGGACAAAAAAAAAATAAGAAGAGTTCCGTATCGGCGACTCTCTCATTACTTTTGCATCTCACACGAATTATAGCCGCAGAGAAAAGTTACGTTGTCTATACTTAGTCGAAAACTCGAACCGTTTTTTGCCTCAATGACTTGAGTAATGCCAAAAACAATGAGTAGACGAAGAAACATAGGTTCTAACGATTATCCAATTTTTTGGATAATATATAAGAACCATAAATGTTACTCAGTACCTTAGAAGTCAGAACTGGTTATATTAATAATCTTTAGGTAATTGCTACTAGATGAATAGAAGTGATTAATTACCTAAAAGTTACTGAGTAAAATGTCTATTGTTAAAAATCTTTTCAATTCTAAACACTTATTTATTGTTTGTAACTGATCAAAAAATTACTAAACATAACATTTGTGTGTTAACTAATAAACTACATAAAAACTGTCTGTGTTTTATTTTATAATTGCTTCAAAAAATTATAAAAATATTAAATAATAATGTTTTCTAATGCAATTCTTCATGTTGAAGAGAACACAAAAAGAATATACTAAATAAACAAATATTTTTTGTAACTTTAGATCGAATTTTTTCAAGTTTTTTCGAAACACAGACTTTTTAAAGGTATTGTCTTATATGGTTCATAATTTATCCAAACAGTTGGGTAATCATTACAACCTACGTATATAACACTCGCTCGGAAATACGTGCTCAATATATTAACTATCGAAGACTCAAGTAAAAACAGCTCGAAAGCCCAGTAAAATACTCTTAACCGCAACTACTACCGCAAAAGTAAGAGTAAAAAAAGGAAATCATTATGGAACTTTTCTCTCTGCGTGTATATAAAAACGATGAATTAACGAGAGATCGAGCATTGTCGAGCATGATTCGAGCGTTTTAATTAAATTAATTATTAATTTAATTAATTAATTAATTATTAATTAAATTAAATTAATTAAAACTATTAAATTGTAACTCCATTGTTGTCCGGCCCAAGATTATCGCGTCGAGTGTATACTTACTTTAACATTTCGATCTCGGCGAGGAGGCGCTCGTTCTCGCGCCTCAGCTCGTCGCAGCTCTTCGAGAACTCGACCATGGTCTCTATCGATTTGCCCACCACCTGGGACACCTGCTGGTCGCCCTTCCTCTCGTCTCTCATCAGCTCGCGTAGCTTCGCGCGCAGCCGATTCAGCGCCGCGCACGAGCTGTCCTCCTGCGCCTCCGCGAGCTTCATTCGAAGATTGGCTATCGTCTCCCTCAATCTATCGGTTTTTCCATCCACCGCGGCGCGTTACGTCGGTTCATCACATCGAGTTGGAAAATAAAAGTGGACTGCTTATATTGTGGAAGACTTCTCTCTCGTTAAAATTACGGGCGAAGCTTTCCGTAAAAATTATGTGAAAAAATTTAATCGCAGGACGGTTTTTTTATAAGCACTGGAAATTTTTACGGGGCAATGCGGGAAATTTTACGGTAATTTTTATATACCTGAATCTGGATCGGTTGGCGCGGCTTTGTAATTTTTATACGAAAAAAACTGGGTGAAATTTATAGGAAAACTTTCCCGTATAAATTGCAGAGCTTTTCTTGTAAAGATTGCGAATTTTTTTCCTGTAAAAATTACGGAGCTTTTCACTAAGAAAAAAACATTGTAAAAATTACTATTTCTGTATGGGAACGCAGCCACAGACGGAACTCTCAGAGAAAAATTACTACACTTTACAGTAAATACTGTACATATAGGATTATTTCCAATACTGTCTAGTAAAAGTTACTATATTAGAAAAATATTTATGGCAAATTTTACTGTAGAGTATGGTAATTTTAATCTGAAAAGCCAGTCTGTACTCCCATTCCCATGCAAATAGTAATTTTTATAATACTTTTTTCTCAGTGTGCACAGCTTTTCGCGCAATTATGCACCTTTATATACAAACATTACAGAGCTTTTCTTGTAAAAATTACAAAGCTCCGACACCCGCACGTTCAATATTCACATAAAAATTACAATGCCTCTGAATAATTACAGAAAATCCTTATGTACCGGCGAGCGTACTAGAATAGCACTTTATCTAGGACGTTTACCGACTGTCAAATGAACCCGGCAGTATTTTAATTTTTCGCGAATGTGGATATACTAATAAATCGAGTACACGATCTGATCAGACATTCCGCAAAAAGCAGTTTGGCAGTCCTTTCTATGCCACATGAAATAGTCAATAAAAAAAAAATTAAGTCGCCATCGAAGATTAATTCGTCGCGATCGACACTTGCGTCATCTTTACCGCCGGAGTAGTACATGCGCCCCAGAGAAAAGTGGGCCAATAATTACTTATTCTTCTCGACGGCGTATCTGTGCCGGAGCTCGAGTATTTTGGCCTTGACGTGGGCAGCGGCGTCGCAGGGACTCTCGTAGCGCTCGTAATCGGCCAGCATGTCGCGCAGATCCCTGACCTCGTCCTGGAGGGCGTCGCAGGAGTTTTGCAACCGCAGGTTCTCGCCGCGTAGGTGGACGAGCAGCGGGTCGGGTCGCAGCACCTCGTCGGGGTCGACGCCTACTCACGGCCGGTCGGCGACGATTCGTTAATAAGCAATGCACAGCGGATGTGCAGGAAGCGCTTTAAAATTCATACTGCCCCCGACGTTACTTTAGCATTTCCTTTTCCTCTCGGCTTGACACGTGTCGTTGCCAAAGGAGCCTTGTCATCGTTCGAGTTAAACTTAAATGAGCCCGTTTAAATATTTGAAAGGATAAATTTACATTTTCTTTCTTTTTCAACTCTTTAATGAGATACTCCACTTGGCGTTTTATTGCATGCCTCTACTTTAAGATGCCTTATTAAAATTGCGTAAAATAATAGAGTAATTTGATTTTGTCAAAATACTAGAAATGAGTCTTACTAAATCAGTGCTAATGAGCTGTAGCGAATAGAACTTCGATATTGCTCTAATATTTTGTATTCGCCTATATAGGGTTCTTATTTCAGTAGATAAATCCGAGTATGGTCAGACACACCGTGAGAAGATTTATTTAGTAAAAAAATATCCTTGGAATTTAGACATTTCCACATTTTTCATTCACTTACGGTTCTGACTTCAGTATATACGGATTCAGTAGATAATACCGGGTATGGTCAGACACGCCGTGAGAAGATTTATTTTGTAAATAATATCCTTGGAACCTCGACATTTTCACAGTTTTCATTCACTTACGGTTCTGAATTCTGATTTCAGTATATGCGGATTCAGTAGATAATACCGAGTATGGTCAGACGCACGGTGAGAAGATTTATTTTGTAAAAAATATCCTTGGAATCTGGACATTTTCACAGTTTTCATTCACTTACGGTTCTGATTTCAGTATATATGGATTCAGTAGATAAGACCGAGTATGGTCAGACGCACCGTGAGAAGATTACATTTGTAAAAAAATATCCTTGAGACTTCGACATTTCCACATTTTTCATTCACCTACGGTTCTGATTCCAGTATATACGGATTCAGTAGATAACGCCAACTTTGGTCAGACATATCGTGAGAAGATTAATTTGGTAAAAAATAACCTTGGAAATAAAAGATTAAATAAAAATTAAATAAAAATACCCTTCGAACTTCATTTACATAGTTTGCATTCACTTACGGTTCTGATTTCAGTAGATAAATCAAAGTGCGGTCGGACGCAACGTGAGAAAATTAATTTTGTGAAAAATACCCTTCGCAGCGAGCAATACTTTTGTAAAAAGGTTAAAAAAAATTCTAACAACCACCCAAATAACTGTTCCATTGGATTGGAATAAGCGCGAACATACCGTACTGCTGTAACGCCTGCTTGAGAGAGCGGTTGTTGCTTTCAAGCTCCAGGCGTTCTTCGCGCCACTTGCGCATCTGGCACTTCATGACCGAGATCTTGGTAAGCGCAAAGGGCAATTCCTTGATGCGCATCTCCGGGGAGTCGTCCTCGAAGGGGTCGTAATGGCAGCAGCAGCAGGCTCCGCTGTCCGCTCCGCTCTGCGAGCTCGAGGACACGGCGTCCTCGTCGCAGAACCCCGTGCACGGGGTCCCCTCGAACTCCATAGTGAACTTTTTTAGGTTACGAATAATAGAGTCCTCGGGGTCCAGGCTTCTCCAACGAATTGATCATAATTTTAATAGATACTGGTGTGAGTGAATTTTGTTTCTTTAGGTGTCGACTTCGACTTTATCAACGCATTATCACGGGTACAATAAAACTTGGGAATTTTGACGGGAACTTTAATATCAGATGGCCGGAGACTGAATGCTCTCCGTACCACACTGAAGTTGCTTAGCTTCCCGATGGATTCATAGAAGTGAATTTTGTGTATGTAATGATTTTTAGTAAAATAGCGATTGACTCTATATTAAACTATTTTTTTCATTTCATTCGCCTGTAATTATTAAGTTAAAGTGAAGTATATGGAGTACACATATAAAAAAGGACCGGTTAATGAAAAACTATAATTATGAAAGAAAAAGACGAGAATTCGTTCTTTTTCTATAATTCGATACCAATTTAATTTCTTTAAATACTTATTAAATAAAAATAAGGTGTTTTTAAGGTATATTAATACATTTTACTTATTTTTTTATTTGTTTCTATCATAACACTGAAAAAATCATTCATAAGATTGTCACTCCAAAAGTAACGTACATTCCTTTTCTTTACATTATCTATTTTTAAATTTCCGAAATAAAGATATACAAAGTATAGAGGCTGTCATAATGAAGTTAAACGAGAGAGATAGCCAAATTATCGCATAATAATTCACAAAAAAAGAATTGAAAAAGTCGAAAAAAGCTGTCTAAAATCTGCCGTAATTAAATTACTCAAGACTAAAGAGGGTGGCATTGTATTCCGGGCCGCGCATGTATCAGATAAGTATCAGACATTTTAGCCAAACGTCGCAGAGAAAGTAGCACGCGTGAGAAATAAAAGGTTAAGTAAAATTATAAACCTTCGCAATAAAAGTTATTTCAAGTTGAGCAATTTCTTATCTGTATACCGGATTTTACTTTGAATCGCCAATTACCGCGCGCCAAGGAACTAGCGGTACTCTTTGAATCCGTTTTCTTGTAAAACTAAGCACAATTTTCTTAACTACTTTCGCAAGATCGTCCGTTGAAAGTGAAACTATTTTTAAAAGAAATTCCGCATTTCCTACTTTCTTTCGAAACGAGAATTCCAAAATTAACGCGTATCTGCGAGGAGAACAAAGGACATTTTATCGGATATTACTTGCCTTAAAATTTAATTTTCAGAGTTTATATCCCCTGAAAAAAACTTCATGATCAATTAAATTACATTTTCTTCGGTCGCTTTATTTACAATTCCTTCGTTTTCAATTTCGTTTTAGGTTTAATAAAACTGCACGACATGAATCTTTATTTTTCCATGGATTCCTTGTGTTTTTCTTAGAAATTAATAAAGTTACTTTATTAACGTTTTCAATATAAATTGTAAAAGCAGTTTTCCAAAAATAACGTTTTGTTCTTCGTAGATAGTGCCTTTATTGATCGACTTTAATTATAAACTTATTCTTAGAAAATATCATAACAAAAACTTTTCAATAAAAAAAATGTTATAAATATGAATATAATAATTATAAAAAAATTATTTTAAGA
Source organism: Sycophila texana (assembly GCA_035582955.1). Classification (NCBI taxonomy): domain Eukaryota; kingdom Metazoa; phylum Arthropoda; class Insecta; order Hymenoptera; family Eurytomidae; genus Sycophila; species Sycophila texana. The sequence continues at coordinate 16,461 of JAWWEN010012234.1, read as the reverse complement.
TATTTGTTTATTAAAATTTTAAAGAGTGAAACATTACGAATATCTGTGTAGATGTAATTTCTCGATATAATATATCGTATTAAATTTTCATATATTTTAATTACAATAAAAAAATAGAATAATATGAAATTACATATTATATAATCTTGGTAACAAATTTTAAGATACAAATTTTAATTAATATCTAAATTAATTACAATATTGTAGATGTCGATTTTAAAATAATAGGTTAATATGAAATTACATGTTATATAATCTTGGTAACAAATATTAAGATACAAATTTTAATTAATATCTAGATATTGTTGATAAAGTCGTCGTTACGTCAGAAAGCCTTCAGTTATATCATAAACCAAAAATTTTTAATAATAATGGTAATTATTCATACGTTACTGTAATTTATTTTTATTTAATTTATTTATTTATTATTCTTGTCAGTTTCTACGTGTATGAAAAGATGGCCGACATTTAAATAATCCAGAACGGATTATGGCTCCTACTTGAAAAAAAATTAGTAACAAACCAACCTCAGCACAATAAATATTTCTAAACCCTATTTCTCATATAATTTAAAGCAATGTATCCAACAGAAAGTTTCCAGAGCACAGCGGTAAGCGAAGATTCCAGAAAATAAAAAAAAATACGGATAAAAGCACAAATACCCGTCCGATGATCCTCTTAAATTCGCCAAGCACACAGATTCCTCCCGGCAGCCGCCGGGCGAAATTCACGAAATCCCCCTAAATACTCGTTGGGTCGTATCGACGCGCGCAACCTGGAAAACATCCTACACGAAAAGTAAACGCAGCTACCAGTGGGTTTTAGACCGCCGACGTCAGTCCGGGACCGCGCACTCGTTGCACCGCGCATGCAGGATACGCATGGGTTACCTTATACACTTGCCCCCTTTGGCCCCACCCCTCCCCCCTCATCCCTTGCTGTAAATCCTCAAACATTTCTGTGGCGAAAATCGCGTGCACGTGCGTACGAATGGAGGTAGGGAGGGGAAGGACAGGTCCTATGTAAACGGCTTCTTAATACTCGGTCTCGCCAAATCTCAATATTGCCTTAAACGGGGTCTGGCGCGTATATGTATCACCTCGGGAACTATGGCTGTGGATTATTGTCGAAGCTGCAATCGAAGTCGAGTCATATAATACATCCGTGTCTGGATGGGAATTTTTTTTTTTCGCAATTGTTAGTCGAAAACATGCACTTACAATATTATTTTATTTTATTTTATTTTATAAATTTACGGATTTGCATCCATTATAGTACATTTTCTAACAATTAAAAGAACTAACAGCTGAATCATACAAAAATATAAAATGCTAGTAGCGCTTCCTTCAATTATGTTCTTTAAATCTCGTCTGGATAGTTGTCGAGTTAATATTCTTGATTGATAAGTTTAAAAATGAATTCAATTGAAATTTTATAATTAAGCGCGGATAATTGAGTTATTGATCGATGCTTTTGCGTAATATCTATCGAATTTGAGCTTTTTTACAAGTGAAATATTACTGATGTATCGGTAGAGAGATATTTTTAATGATCACAAAAACACTAAATAATTATAATTATTTATACATTGGCTATAGCAATCTAAGTTCAGAGGATAGAAATACTTAGCGGCACCGTTCACAAAATTATTAAAATAAATAAATTGCACTGTCAATTATCTGTTTTCAATAAATAAATAAGTGCGAGAAAATAAATTATCTTCTCGCTATTATATCTTAAACCGTATTTTTCGATATAACGAGTGCAAAGTTCGATTTTACGTAACTGATTTTAAAAAGGCGTGCACAAAGTAGATGCATAGTACTAGTGCGATAGCATCTACATCGACACACCAAATATCTCGTGTCAAAGTAAAGTTTTAAACAAAAAAATTTGCACATCCTAATTGAAATACAACTATATTATACCCGCAACAGAAACCAATCAATTTCAGGGCAAAACGATCCCCTTAAAATCTTCTCCACCATTGAAATTAACTTATATGACAGTCAAATACTCCCCTTCACCGATATTAAAAAGAAGCGCTAGTATTTGATGAATCGATAAATTAATTGCAATTTCACCTTCGACGTTCAATTCAGACTCAGAGCGAAACAAGTTTTCAGCATCGTTTAGAGATATATATATACACAATCAGGCGCGATGAAGTAACGGACCTGATTAGAAATTCAATTAATTACGGCGCAAAACTGGCAAACGCACGGGCGAGCTTTGCTTTTGCGCGGGAACGCAGAGCGCGCGCATTGCGCGAGGCGAAATCGGGCCGCCGCGCGAAACGTAACTCGTGATTCGCGCAGCCAGCCGTGCGAGCCTTCCCAATGCGGCCAACGAAATTGATGACGCACGTAGGTATAAAGCGTCGGAGCCGTCGTAAAAGCGGCTCGGGCGCGACAATACGAGTGAATGACGCGGAAGACGGTGTATAAGGCGGGGGAGGCCGGGTCGAGAGCAGCAGCAGCAGCGCGGCGCGCTCGATCCTCATTGATCGGCCGCGCGCCGCTATTACGGGTACATCGAGAGGCACGAGGACCAATTGTCTCCTTTTCTGCTCCCACGTAAAAAGCCCGGAGGCGCTGGGAGACGAGGGTGATGAGTGTACAGCGCGCGCGGGCGGCCGGCGGCTGACCCGAATAAATTGAAGAGGCGACGATTAGACCGCGCGCTCATGGGGCGAGTGGGTGCAGCTTAGCCCGGCGCTGTTCGAGGGCGACTGGAGCATTCGGATCGGGAAGACGAGTGACCGACATTGGAGAAGTGGATTTGCCGAGCGATTTCGATTTTGTACATTGTAGAGTAATATAGACGTATGAATTTAAAATAGAATATACTCAGGGAGTATTTATATAGATCGTTATAAACTGTAACTCGAGAAATTTCTGTAGTTTACAAGAACAGAATTCTAATAATACCGTCGACTTTTATTCTACTTAAGTAAATGGGTTGAAACAAGTGTGTGCAAATCTGTTTTGACGAGTATTGCAAATGTTAAAACCGCTTGAGAATTTAAAAATCTATAATTAAGTCTTTCAGTGCCACTTATTAATTACGCAGCATGTCCCAGTATAAACGGATTCAAATTTCGAGAAAATTGACAGCAAATTGCAAAATGTTGTACAGTTTGCTGTCAGTTTGCTCTATATCTGAGTCCGTTTATGATATCTGGTTTACTGGTTAAACTCTTTAAATTAATTATTTTTGCGCTTACGTTTATTCATAAGCATTAAATTCGTTTAATATTAATAAATAAATAAATTAACGTAGCAGAAACAAATGGGCACAAAAAGACTATTAGTTGCCAATAATATAGAAAAAAAAATTTCAATTGAAAGTATTAAAATACGCGGGATTGAAATAGTTTCTAATGTACTCATTATTGTATATAACAGATTTCAGAAACGCTGATTCTTTCATATTTTACATATTTTAATAAAGTTATCGACAAAGCGGTCGGCACTTTTTTTGGGTCAACATCCAATATACCCGCTGCATACTGTTATTATAAAATATTCAGATAACTATATAAATATTTACTATTCCATTTTCACTAGATTCACATAAAATCAATTTTAAATACGGAAAGTAATATCCTTAGGTCTTGCATTGAAATGACAGTGGTCGCGATAATGTGGCTCTCGTCGAGCGACGAAGAAGTCAAGAATACAGAATAAGTCGACGACTCGGATGATGAACGCCGGGTAATAGAAGTGGCGGTGCAACTCGAAGAAGAAACAAACAATGTGAGCGTTAATAAATTAGAGCGAACAAAAGAACTTATCTGTAAGATAAATTTAAATGAAGAAAGTTATCCCCCGTATTGCAGCTGCCATCTTGGCAGAAGTTTCGAGTCGAGAAGGAAAATACCCACCGGGATTCAATGTGATTCTCCTCTCTCTCTCTCTCTCTCTCCCTCTCTCAATTCCATTGATGCATTAATCCATTTTAGAAACGTAAATCAAATAATACATTTTTTGCCTTACTCTATCTCGAGCGCGCCATTCCCGTCGATGCTTCTTACCCGTCGATAAAAGTTCTTGCATGAAGAACAAGATGAATTTCGAAAGTTTCACCTCGACAAAAAAAAATGAGCAAGGGAGAGAGAGAGACCCTCGAAATTATTACAACCTCGCGGGAGCAACGACCCGTCATTAAGCCCGCAGCTTATATACCTACCGCAGCGAGCTGGAGCAAATAAACGTCAGCTGCAAAAAAGGGCTCATCGAGCCGGGGTCGCTCAAATAAGAAGCGGCCACCATAAGTCACTCGGTGCAGCGGACACAAAATAAACTTTCGCGGACGACCGGCGGCGGCCTCTTGGCGGTGACGTTGAAAAGTGCGCGACGCTCGCGCATCTGAATTTCAATACGCTCCGCCCCGCCGCGGGCTCGAGTTTCACTTTTTAATCAGCCCCGTGGCGGACAACAATTACGCAACCCCCCCCCCCCTCTCCTCACTCCGCGAGACAGGAACAGCCCACGTCCTTGCATCCCCCGCATTTTTCTCTCCTTCCTTCTTATCTCTCTCCCTCGCTCTCTTTCTTTTTTGTGTTCGCTTTTTTTTTCGCAAAACGTTGGAATAGCGCACAAGTAGAAAAGTGCGCGCTATGGTCGGACGCGCTCTGACGAGGAGACGTGCTCCGGACGCGTGGCTCGCGCGACGTCGGGTTAATTCCAGCCGTGGCAACCTTAGACGCTGAAAAGTTTGTTTCGCTGTTACATTGGATAGCTTTGGTTTGTTTCTTGCTCGTCGTTGGATTTTTTTTTTTTTTTTTTTTTTTTTTTTTGCTGTCTGCTCTTATGTTCATTTGTACCTGATCGTAACACCATTTTTTGTGCTGTCACTTTCACGAACGAGAGTTTAAATTTGATTGATAAATGCATGTACTTATATACCTGTACAATTATATTGTAATAAAGTGTAGTATAAGCGTTGATTATAAGTAATTACTGAGAGGGGAAAATTAATTATGATAATCAGTTTTTAGTATCGCCTGATAATTGAATATTGATAATTTAATTGATTTAAAATATTTATTGAAATCGATAAACTTTCCATTGCGGGACAAACAGCCTGTGGAAAAATTAGTGGTAATTATATTGAATAATAATATTAATTTATTTACCGTTAATTTGTTGCAAAGCTGCTTATAAAATGATAAATAATTCATTTGCAGATGCACTTTTAGATTTTTAGATGTGTTAATATTTTTTAATATGTTTTTATGTGTAAATAAATATTATTAGTGAACGATTTAATTGTACTTTTTACATCGCATACATTCTAAAACATTGATAATTGTGTAGGATGCATTTCGAAATGAAACAGCCAGAAATAATGAATTTATATAATTAAACACATTTAGTGACGTTCACCACATTGAACAAAATCGTTAATTAAATTACTAATTAAATTTAGTAGTACAAAGTTACACTGAAGTACTACTATTGTGATTCTCCGACATATAATTTTTATTTAGAAGCCACAAAAGAAAGAAAAAAAATTATGCCCACCTGCATATCCCAACGACAAAGCACTCGCGACTCTTGGATTTTAAGTCCCGTAATGCGCACCTCGCCCCTTTATTTCAAAGCTTCCACGGACCTCCCATAGCCCTTATTGTATATTTATATAAATATACACACGCTGAAAAAAAAAAAGATTAATAATTTCAACAAAATATATCTTTAAGCAGTTTCAAGGAAATAGTTTCATTGAAACAACTAAATTACTAAATAAAGTGACTCTAATTGAAATATTTATAGCAGCTTCAACAAAATATTCCGTCGATTCCATGAAACCATTTCCTCGAAACTCCTCAAAGAAATATTTTGTTGAAATTACTTATATATTTTTTTTTTATCAGTGCACCAATGAAGGTGAGGAGGCGCCGTAGACGACGCTCTCGCACAGGAAAATAGAGTGTGCGAAAGAGAAAAAAGAGAGAGAGGGAGAGAAAGGGAGTGAAGAAGAGAAAGAGAGAGAGAGGGGGTGGGAAGGAGAGTTACCCGGAACGACGGAGCCATACGGGGAGCAGCGCGCAGTGATATATTAATCATGCAAGAGAGAGAGAGCGCGGGCGCGGTTGCCAGGCCGCCCACCCGAGCCATTATCACGTTTTAAGCAAAAGCGCAACCGCTAAAATTCCCCAGCGAGATTATTTCGGCAAAAAGCGAGCTCGCTCTCGGCATAGTTCGGGCTCATCTATCATTTCTCGCGGCGTGATCCCGGAAGAGGCGTCGAGGCCTCGGGTATCCTCCGTGCGCGACGTCCTCCGCGCGTCGGAGCCGCGATATAGCACCAGGCGGCGGAGGCTGCTCCAGGCTAGGGTGGGCGGGGGGGGAGGGGGTCACAAGCTCCCTCGTTAACGGAGTATTAACGGCTCGAGCCGACCAAGGTGGAGAGTTTGATACAACTGCAACGCTCGGAGGAACGGAGCGAATTCCTCTCTCTCTTTCTTCTCTCTTTTTTACTTGGGGATTTAACCGGTGATCCTCCGATATAATGAAGACGTCAGAGGTATCACTTTAATCTTCGCACTTTTTTTTTTTTTACTTACGTTTTAAGGGTATATACCAGTTTTTGCATGCTGGATTGATTGATTACTTCACGATTTGAATAGATGGGAGAGATTTTCTATTGAAGAAAAGGTTACGGTGTGTATACTCGTTCAACATTTTTGTAGAACAAGGTATTGTTATATAATACTATATTTTTATACCTTATTTTATGACAGGGCCTCTCGCCTCTTGACGAGAATAAGCACATTTCAAAAAAGAATTATTTTAATCTGCCATTTTTTAAGCACTAGCAGAGTAAAATAAAATCTTCCAGAAGCTGATAAACTTGTGGTATCATTCGTATGGTATCCTAAGTTTATCAAGTTTTGGAAGAATTTATTTTACTTGAAAGCTTTAAAAATGGCAAATTAAAATATGCTTGTTTTGAAATGTGCCTTTCTTCGTTAGAGACGACGATATATTCTATAATTTTCAGGGAAAATGTTTCACGCACAAAAGCGGTTTTATTCGAATTCAAGTTTGAATTTTAACTTTAACTGAATTTTAAATAAAAAGCTTTACTTTTGACATGATAATTAACGAAACAAAACGAACTTGATAATTAACAAATATTACATATACCACTGTATTTGCGCAAACGAAATTAAAAATTAGTACAATTTAAAATGCTAAGTTAATACATACATTAAAGACTAACAAACTTAATACATTTATTTAAAGCATTGCAAGTTCCATACTCTGAATTCTCTCATCGTAATTCAAAGTAAATAACATTTTAATGCAAAAACTCCGATTACTACGGCATCAGTAGAGTTTCAAAGTAACTTATTCCACGAAAGTGCATTTTTAAAAATTTGATTTACAAATTTCCATGAAATTGCCGACTACCTACAAAATCAATACGCCAATACCCTTCAAGATCCACCACCCTCCCCCTTCCACCGCCGCACAATTTCAAATTTAAATTTTGCAAATGCACGCGGCGAAGGTGAAATTCAAAACACATTTTTCTGGTAAACCGCGCCGCGCCACCGGAAATGGGGCGCGCGAAATAAAAGCGGTCGGCGACCCCCCCGTCACCGAATAAAACCATTATTATCAGGCGGGCCGATCGGGCTATTTTCAAAGTACACACGTACTTGCCGGGCGGGCGAATTCCGCTGACCCGCGCGCGGCTCCTCGAGCGACTTTTCGCCGTGCAAACACGCCTCGCGCAAAGACTCGTCTAATTTGCTTAGTCAAGGAGTGACGGGGCGAACTTCCGACACACTTCCGCGGCGCGATAAAACACGAGCCCCGCGCGAGGCTGTGCGCCCCCCTCGAGGCCCGCCGGCGGACTTTGTCTTTTGCGGACTTTGAGCAAACGTAGCGGCGCTTTGCCGTCCTTCGAGTCTCGGATCCTATCGCGACTGCGCGCGATTCGGTACCTGGAACAGGGACGAACTTCGTCATTATGCGCTGCTGCGGGAGCAACGACTCGCTGTAAGTGAGTAGGCAGTCTTGAGGCTTAGGGGGGAAAAAGATCTTCCGCGTGGGATATCGTTAGAGCTGGTGAGTACTTAAAATCTTCAGGTTTTTTTTTTTAAGTTTAAAATGCGTACAGCTTCAAGTGCTGTAGTTCAAGTAACTCTTTTATTTTTAAATTACCTAAAATAGTTCTACACTACAGATCTTTTTATTATAACTCGTATATAATTGTAGAAACAATTAAATTAAAACGACGTTTATTATAAATCTTAATTATAAAATATAGAAAAGAAGTACTTTACTCTCTAAATCTGAATTAGTGAAAATTCTCCAATTTCACTAAAAAGTGAATAGTCACATATTCCTAGTGAAAAGTATCCCACTAATTCAATTAGTGGGATACTTTTAACCTGCAATGTAATTACTATATACATCAAAATTTCACTAATTCAGATTTACATAGTAAGGTCTATTTAATATGTAATATTTAATATGTCATCGCCAAGATTATTTAAAAATAATTAAGAGTTATAAGCGTTTTCTTAATTCAAAGTGGGTTGTTAATTAACTCGAATTTTAAAGAGACTTGAAGATTCTACTCACACTAATTTTCTTAATCTATTTGCTAAAACAATCGTGATGTAGGATGTATACATATATATTTATAACTGTCGAGTAGTCCGCATCCTTAAAATAATCGCAGATGTTGAATATTGGTTCATTACTTTATTAGAATGAAATATTTAACAAATCAATGATGCTATTTCATCAGACAACGAATGATTTAATTTAATTATTATTTATTTTATTATTTCTTCAGTTGCTTCTTCTTAAAAATTTTTCTTTCTTAAAAATTCTTAAAAACTTCCCTTTTACAGTACTTCATCATATACCTGGAATTTTATAATGTTAATTTCTTGGTTGCCAATTGTCACATCAAATTTATATTTATTCTTTGGAAAAAGATCGGGAAGTGCTTTCGTATTGACAGGATAAAAACTTTCGTTTTGATATGTACCCTGAAAATATATTTTTTGTGTAGGATACTTTAAAATGTGGTGTACTATCATTAGAAAAAAATGTATTAATCAATTAAATTATAAAATTAATTATAATTCAAAATTGATTTTAAAAAATTCAGGTAAATAATTTCGCATTTTTTTTCGTTTATCATTGGTACCTTTTTGATTTCGCATTTATCTAAATCGCCACCAATTGCAAGAAAGAACGGTGTCATGAACAAAGACTTGGTTTTTAAAGCATCGCAAGAAGAAACCACCATATCAAACCCCATTGGAATGCGAAATCCTCCGAGAGCATACGCATATGCTGCGAAAACAAGCTAAAAAAATACGTTAATGATGTACATCGACGGTTGGCAATAAGAGAGGTGCTATTACACATTGTCATAGCAAAATATTAATACTATTTCGGAAAAATATCTTATTAAATAAATGTTTATCAACCTTTTTTACGTTTTACTAGTTATTGAATAATATTTAAGCACTAGTAACTAATATCAATTTAATAAAATCTCTAATAATAATTCCCATACGTTTTTCGAAAATATTTACCTAATACCATTGAAAAATTTCAGCGAAATAATATTTAAACACAATATCATTTTTTCGCGGATATAATCTTATTTACATTAATCAACTGCCAACGCATTTACAATTAGATAGGTATTATCAACTTTTTATAATTGATAAATAAAATATTATATTATTACACTGACCTGAAGATTTGGTGGAAAATCTTTAATGACAACAGCATATAATCTCAAAGTATTATAAGTCTCGTTGATATAGTTCACAGAAAAATCGAAAGTATCCTCATCTATATATTCAGCATTTAGGTACTCAACATTGATGTCTTCGAATTTAACAAGAATGTTTCCCTGTCACATCGATTTTTTATTTAAATTTTATAGAAATACTGATAAGATACGCAATAAATTACCTTACTGAACATAATTAATACTGATAGCAATATTAGTATTAAAATATTTTTACTAAATAGAAAATCCATGGTATCTATCCACTGTGCTCCTCGTTCGGTGTCTTTCTTTTTACTGACGAAAAGTGAACAAATTTATTTCTTGGTTAAATTAAGGAAATTGTAGACATTAAAGTACTCAAGCATTGAAAAATTAAAATGAGTATATCACTAAATTTATGCGTTTTAATCGCACTGCAGTACACATCGCTAACGAAGTATTATATCTAATGAAGTTATTCTGAAAGCCTTCTATTGTCGTTTGCTTTAAAAAAAAAATTGGTAATTTGGGAAATAAACTTAAATTATATAAGACGCGTCTGCAAGTCTTTTTGGTTTTATAAATATGTGCGTACCTGTATACAGGCACACTTATTTAGCCCATTAAATATTTATCCAAAAAACCAATTTTATTTTTTAATATAACGTTAATGTCGTTAATATTTAAAAAAAAAAGTTTAATTTCATAAAAAGTGTAAATAAAAAATATTTCCTGCACCATAAGAAATATCGAAATACTAGAAAAAGATTCGGTACGATAGTAATTTTTCTCTATTTCCTCTTCATCCTATATCTGTCTGTATCTGTCTGCTCTTGCACAATTTTAAATTGATAAATATAAATTTTATATAAAACCCAAAAGTCGAACTGTACTAACTTATTAATACAGTCCGATAAAACACGAGTCTATCTATACCGCAATAACTTGCGCCTTACAGTATGAGACTAGGACAGTCGTTTCAGCTCTTGCGGTGCTGCTCGGACTTCGTCTTTTGCGGACTTTGAGCATATATACAAATGTTGCACTTTCGTTTATTGCTCCAGATTCGCGGATCCAAAAGCGGTACTTGGGTTAAGGATTCAGAACACTGCAATGCTGCTACCATTATATTTTAAGATTTGTGGAAGTGAATTAAATCTTTTGCGCGAAAATAGAAAAGAAAGGAATTGTTTTTTTTTCTACTTTTTTCGAAGGAAAAGCCCTATTAATTTCAATATTTTTATTAAAAACTAAAAAAACATCTTACTTTTAATTTATAGTCCAGGAAATCGTAAACACTATGCTTCTGCATAAAAATTGAAAATCAATGTTAGTAATTCACCGGATTTCATATGACTTCGGATTATAAATTATAAAATGTAATTACTTATTCTTCTGAAGCTTTATTATATTTTATAATGTCGTTATTTTGTATTGTAGCTAATATTTCTTGAACACTATCATTACAATTTGAACAACAGAGTGGCGAAATAAACTTTTTTTTTTAATTTTTAGTTAATTTTCTCTGCAATACTATAATAAAATGTTTTAATTAATAAGTTAAATAACATTCAAGTAATTATGCAACTAAAATTCTTTATAATTATATCATCACCTTAAATGTACATTGTCTAAAATTGTATACCCGAGATCCTGAGATGCGCTCTATTCTAAAATAATAATATCCTTATCTTTCATTTCGCGTTTATACGTTTATTCCATTTATACAGACTCAAAAAGGCTGGCGCGAAATTGCTAAATTTTAGCATGTCGTAGTGCAGTGGTAGAACTAATTCTAAACATCCAAAACGACGCATCTAAATGAAATTGCCCTGCTGCGCAAAAATATTACAACTCCTCCACTCGAGTATACTACCTTTTGAATAGCATTATTATTTAAAAAAAAAAGAGAAACGGTGCAACTCCAGTAATTTGACCGAATAGAGAGTAAATCCCATAAAAATGTAAAACCTTTTTGTTAGACGCTAAAGGAATGTTATGAAAGAATCTTGATACCATCGTAATTTTCCTTAAAATTTAAAATTTAAACGAAGCCGTAAGCGTCTCCAAAAACAAACAACGGAAACAAAACTCATTCCCCTCTTTTTTTAAAGTATATAACATAAAAAAGGCAAACAAAAAAAAACAGTACAAAATAAAACAAACAAAAAAAAAAAGAAACTTTTATACGTTACGCGCCGAAAAATTTCCACGAGTCTCATTGACTTCATTACGGTGCGCGGCCAGGAGAGGAAGAAAGAGAGATGCAGCGTGCACACGCCCGTCGAAAAGTCTTTGGCGCGCATCCGTGGCCGCCGGCCCTTTCTCATTGCTGCGGCAGTTTTCGCTTACGAGGCTGCCTCATGAAAATTTAAGGAGCCCAGCGTAAAACCGAGCTACCCCGATGGGCCAATTCGCATGCTAGAATTTCATAAACTCGATCCTGCCGGGCGTGCTGCCTCCGGCCCCGTATACACACCTATATGCATGATGCGCACTTATTTCTCGCAACGGCTCGCCTTATCGATGCGAGCCCGGGGAAGGAATTTTCATTTTGGCCTTTATAAAGCGCGCGCGCGCGCGCGCCAAAGTCGAGCGACTGTCTCCGGTCCCTTTTACGCCCGCACTTCTGTGCACCCCGTCAACCCCTTCGCCACCCCCTCGGCCGTACTTTTTACTCTCGCGCGCCGTGACTGCAATAAACCTGGAAAAAATTCCCGAGCGTCTTCATCGCGCGCGCGCGCGGCTCTTTGTCGCAGGGTCGGGCTGCTCTCGCGACTCCTCCGCGAAGGAGAATTAAAAGAATCTCGCTCGGCCGTAACTTTGGTCGTCGGCGAAAAGTAAAACTCGAAATTCTCGATGCGCGAGCCCCGTGCACCTCTCTCGCCTTAATTTGCCCTGTCCCCGGGTGCATCCAGTCTTTCTTTCTCTCTCTCGTGACGTTTGCGATACAATGTTTTGATTTTAAAATTCTGTATTTATATTTATACGATTCGGCCTTGGCCACACAGGACCTTGAGTCCTAGGACAATAAAGTATTCTATTCTATTCTATTCTATTCTCTCCAACAAACTGAGACATGATCTCAACAATGTGATATCATAACTAATTGTTATATTTTATATCATTTTTGTAAATAACTCTAATCACTGACCAAAACTATTGCTATTTTTAAGTTTTATACTTATTTATTTATACATATTTTATTTTATGTTTGTTTATTTAATTTATCATTTAATTGTTGTAAACATTTGTATTTAAATGTTGCCAATTTAAGCAAATAAATAAGGGTATTTATTTATCTATCTCCCTTCAGCGCACTTTTAATACATAAATTTGTGTATTTTCTGCCTAGTCTTTGAGCTTTGCGTGGTTGTAGCGTTAATTTTTATTTATTTATAACGACGGCTCCTAATAGTAAGGGTGTATTTCTACGGTCAGGATAATAAGGAACTATGTTTTCGTAATTTTAGGATTAGGAACTTATTATTAGAACATATCAATATAACGATTGTTATTATATTGTATAAACTGAGGGAATTTTCTCGTAAAAATTCCGGTGATTTTCCCTTAAAAATTACGTGAAAATACGTAATCGTGGGATGATTGGTAAATTTTATAAGAAAATTCCTGTACAAATTTCGAAGATTTTTACGTAAAATTTACATAAAGCTTTAACAACCGTCCAAGATTCAGGTAAAAATTACGGTGATTTTCCCGTAAAAATTGACGGTATTGCAAACCATCCCGCACGATTACGTCTTTTCGCGTAATATTTACGGGAGTCACCGTAAATTTTACAAAAATTTCTTTCAGCGTATAAATTCTATATGTGTACGTTCCATTTACGTACTGCTTCAAGACTACCCAGGACCTCGGCCCTTAGTCCTTTAATAAAATTCAAATTCAAATTAAAAAAAAAAAATTCTCTATCTCCCTCTACACATCTGCCTATCTCTCGCCTCTTCCCTTCCGTGCTTCTTTCCCTCTCCCGCCCGCTTCTCTCGCCTTAATTTGCCCCGTCCCAGGCGCATCCGATCTCTCCCTCTCTCTTTCTACCTTTATCTCCCTCTGCACATCTGCCTCTCTCTCTCTCCTCTCTCTTCTCTTCCCTTCCGTGCTTCTTTCGCTCCCGCCCGCTCACAATCGCTCTTGTCTCACTTTGCTAATGAGCGCCACATGCTGACCTGGGAGTCGCGCGCGCACACCAAGCTCGCGAGTTCGTGTGGCACCGGGCGCGCGTCTCTCTGTGTGTGTCTGTTCGAGTTCGCCGGAGCTCCGCGGCTGCGGAACGAGTTAGTGCCGACACTCGTCCACGTAGAGAGGTAAACAGCCCACTAATTAGCAAAGCTTGATAGTCGCGACCGCCGGTACGTGCGCCTTATACCCCCCTCGCTGTCTGCCCCTTCGCCAGCCGATATGACTCTCGGAATAGCTTTGTCTTTCTCTTTCTCGTTGTTTGCCGCGTGCGCATGTTTGTTCATTTTGTTTCTAATAAAGCTCGGTGCGGCCTTGTTCTTTCCTTCTTTCCTCCCCCCCCCCCCCCACCCCTTTTTTTTGTTACCACTCGTTGCGCACATATTTGTTGGTCGCGCGGGGGCGAGAAGGCTCATCAGGGCGATGGACTTTTTTTTTTGTGTGCGGCCTCGCGTGACTTTTCGCGGAGACGACTAAATTTTACTTTCCGGGGGGTGGGCGCGTGGGAGATATTTTAATTCGGCTTATTGTAGGCGAAGTTTTTATTAGCTGGTCGCGTTTGAGCCTTGTTTCGAAGGAATGTCACCCGGAGCCGTTTCATTTAATGTCGTACTTGACTGACAGGGAGGAGGGTGTACTGTAAAGGAGTTGGAATAAAACTTTGGGCACGGTAGACTCGTGCCAAAATACTAAGCAAGCCAAAATGTTATTCTAACGTTCAAAACTTTTGACGCGATGAGCCGCTGCGAAGTTAATTCTCTCTAAAATATCGTATTCCATTATTTGACGATTATACTGCTGAGATCCTATAAGACCTGGAGAATCCATTAAAAAATTATAAACGAAAGAATGAACAAGAAAAAATGCCATATAGATCCTTCGAATTATAAAGTTTTTATATGAATTGTTTAAAGAGTAAAAGTATGCCAAGTAAAATGTTTTACACGAATAAACATATGTTTAAAACTAAATATATTTAACAGATTCAAATAAATATTTAGTATTTACTTAAACAAAAATTTGAAATATTTATTTGGATAGTTTTTAAAAAAATTTTTTGTTAATAAAATTAATTTTTTTTCAGCGTAGACTTAAGCAGTAGTATCAAAATAACGTAGTCACAAACTTTTCATAATTAAATTTTGTATGCAATTTTCAGAATGCACATTTAGCTGCATATAACTTTCGAAGCAAGATTTAACTTTTGCCTGCAACATGTTTGTAACATCTGTGATTATCAGTTTTGCTCTTGTACTAGACTTAATTCTTGAGATACCGAGTTGTCGTCCACCAATTAATAAAAAAATTTATAAAAAAAAGAAACTCCGCAATCCCATAAGGTCGAAAATTTCGAGCGTTAAACCCCACAATATTGTAGCTTTCTTCATATTCCGACACTATACTGAAGCATAACAAAAGTTTTATTAAAATACACGTCCCTCACCCCGTGCCCGTCGAGACAAAACAATTCCCTATACCAATAAAAGTTCGCGCGCGCAACAACGACCGCGTCAGATTCCATAAAACTCGCTAACAAATATTAAAACGCGCACCGCGCAGTTATCGCGCATCTCATCTCCACCCCCTCGTTATAACCCCCCAAATAGAGAATTAAAGCAGACGCCGCGCAAATAAGGCAACACAAAGCTCGCGGAAGGGAAGAAAGACAAATTGAATTGTTTATCCCCGCGCCAAGTGCTGCGACGCGGGGCTGCTCTTTGTCCCGCGGTATGAAATCGAATTTATCATTTGTCGCTCGGGCGCGCGACAAAATAATTAAAACTTGCGCGCGCGTCGCCGCGCAAGACTCGTCAGCTCGGCCGCGCCAACTTATAAGTTTATATGTATATACACGTCTCCTCCCGTTTCGCGCGCCCCGTGCGCCCGGCGCCTATACCTACATATATACATGCACACACTCGCGGGGTAAGCGCGGGACAAAGAGCGGCAGGAGCTGAGAACGGATTGAGATAGATAGGGCGCAAATTCCGCCAGGGTGTAGGGGGGGGGGAGGCGGTCCTCTCTCGCGGCGGCCGCAAGTAGCCGAACTTCCTACTGCGAAATCGCATCAGCGCCGGTGAGAGGGGCGCGCCCGGGGGTGGGAGAGTTCGAGGCACCGCAGGCAGTGTCTTATTGTCTCGGACTCGCGAGCACATGGGAATTCCGGCGAGCGCGCAGGAAGCCCCGAAATTTCTCCCTTAATGAGCACCACTCGATCGCGAGCCGCACAAGCGACTTTGGCCCTCGCCTCTCTCTCTCTCTCTCTCTCTCTCTCTGTCTCTCTCTCTCCCTGAGCCCTACTCCTGCCTCCCCCCCTGCCCTGTCTGCTCCGGTAGCGTCTTATTGCGCGCGCTACAACTCGATAGCATTTCGGCCGGCGGAACCCGAGCTATATTGAATTTCTTGCCGGGCCGCAATTCCTTTCGGCCGCATTAACCTGGCCTGGACCCGCTGCGTCACTGACTTATATTGCCCCGCTAATTGATGGACCTACTCTCTCTC
>JAWWEN010012213.1:0-17033 GCA_035582955.1 Sycophila texana | reverse complement strand
TTTTCACCATTGCACCCATAGTGGCATCCCTGCAGGCGAGTAAAATAGGCATGAACTAATTTGGGAGCCAAATGTCTGTAGATACCCAAATCAGACACATTTGAGGCTAATATTTCGCCAAATCCGCGGCTTTAATTAAATTGTTTAATTAACTAAATAAAGGAGGATTAATCGAGAGGAGGTCTTTTCACCATTGCACCCATAGTGGCATCCCTGCAGGCGAGTAAAATAGGCATGAACTAATTTGGGAGCCAAATGTCTATAGATACCCAAATCAGACACGTTTGAGGCTAATATTTCGCCAAATCCGCGGCTTTAATTAAATTGTTTAATTAACTAAATAAAGGAGGATCAATCGAGAGGAGGTCTTTTCACCATTGCACCCATAGTGGCATCCCTGCAGGCGAGTAAAATAGGCCTGAACTAATTTGGGAGCCAAATATCTGTAGCTACACCTAAACAAGATACGTTTGAGGTATAATAGTCCGTCAAGTCCCCGGATTTAATGAAATTGTTTAATTAAATAAATGTGGATACATCGAGAGGGAGAGGAAAGGGCAGATCAGCGTTCGCACTTTCACGCGTCGCGACGCGCCCTCTTCATTTCCATCGGCCTGTAGAACTTGTGTATGAGAGCCTCTCCCGATCGGCCGCGAGTCTGTTTTCTCTCTCTCTCTCTTTCTCTCTACGTCTGTTATATAGGCGTTTTCGAGGCGCACGTTTTGTTCGTCGCGCGGATATCGCGGATTCGCTGCGCCCGAGAAGCGAGAGATTTGCGGCCGGGCTCGTTAAGCTTGTAACGAGCGCGCGCCGCTCGTATACGCGATTCTATCTTTTTGTTTTATTCGCTCGGCCCCGGCTCTATGCCTCGCTCTCCCTCTCCTTCTTTCTCTTTCTTTCTCTAGCGCTGCTGAATTATGAGGAAATTTTTAACCTCGGTACGGAGCAGCCTCGCCGCGCAAGGAGGGTGAAGGCGCAGTCGTTAGACGCTGGGGCTCGGTAAATAAATTAGCGAGCAGATAAATTGTTAAATTTCTTTTCTTCCGACGGAGAAACGGCGGTGTTAACCGATTTTCTCTCCCCGCCCGTAATTCCCGATCCTTTGTCGCGGTAGCTCGCGATAAATGCGCGATTAGTGTCACGTTTCCTCGAGTGCGTCAATTTAAAAAGTAAAAAATAAGAGGATTTTTTCGTGGCCGCTAATGGACGTGTCGATCGTGAAAATTGCAAAATAATCCAGTCAAAGCGCCGACCGCTAATTGCACGTTCGGCAAAGTCCCGTCGCGTGCGCTTTACGATATTTATATAATAGTCCCGGCTGCGAGAACAGGAGTAAAAAGTCGGATAGATATCTATAGCCATCGGCGGGTTTCAGTCAGGGTCGTTCGTTCTTGACTTGCTTGGCGTGCGACTTGCATTAGGATCAAGCGAACTGACTCTGGAGAGAAATACTACTGCGGCTACCGGAGGAAAACACGCGACGCTCGATTATTACTCAATGCCGCGACTGCGCGCATTAAAACGACGCATTTCATTTTTAAT
The DNA here is from genome assembly GCA_035582955.1 of Sycophila texana. NCBI lineage: Eukaryota > Metazoa > Arthropoda > Insecta > Hymenoptera > Eurytomidae > Sycophila > Sycophila texana. The sequence continues at coordinate 15,491 of JAWWEN010012213.1, read as the reverse complement.
AACGGCGGTGTATAACAGCTGAACTGTAAAAAGAAAGTTTCAGTTGAAATTGAGTTCAGCGGTGGAAGTGCGAGTGATTTAAAGTGATTGCGCGTAGAGATGCGAGTAAAAATGATTCTCTTCTAATTTTGTTTAATTTTACGGAGAAATTTATCTTCCGTGTGCGTAAAAAAAAAGATTTTCGTTCGAAGTATCTGATAATTCAGCTTACACTTTTAAGCAATAAATTGTCACTGAGTGACTTTAATGTTTGAGGAAAGAAAAATGTACTCCGATTTCATTCAAAATCCGGAATATAATTGTTTGTTATTTTAAATTTAATGCAGTCTTGCATCCTCAAATATTTTTTTATGTAATCTAGTCACCACAGCTGTTAGACAGTTTTTAAAAACAATTTTGAAAGCAGTTCGATTCAAAAACAAATAATTGTAAAATAACTTGCAGTAAGATATGAAAGCTATAATTTGAGTTTTAAGTACAATGAAAGTTGGGCGTATGTAGAAATAATGACAGAAAAAATTTTACATAAATGAGTTTGTTTATTTACTTGTTTCAGTTACGCACAACTAAAAAACTAATATCAAATTTTTAAACAAAACTGGTCTCAAATTACAATTCTCGTCTTTCTCTGCTTTATTTTCATTGTGCTTTATTGATTTTAAAATGTAATTTTAATAATCAAAGTCACTTTCAGAATACTTTGAAATACTTTTCTAGAGTTTATATAAAATACGAAGCCTACAATCTACTCTTACAAAGTAAATACATTACTTTCTACATATAAAGGTATAAAATGTCGACTAGAAAAAAAAAATTGATCGCCCAGTCTGACATTTTAACTTATACGCATACTCGTCCCGTCGGAGCGTGTCTAAAAATTATTCATACCTCGTAAACCCGATCCCGACAGAAGCTATTAATTCGTCAAATGCGATAAAGATCGGAACCTCGGAACGTGAAAAGAAAATTGCCGCTCCACAAGCATAAACTCATTCCATCCGGGGCAGCCTGGATCCTTCACGCAACGGCCATCAAGGCCAGGAGCAAAAAGGCCCGATCGCACGCCGTGGTAATTGTTAATCGATCAATCCACGTGGTAGCGCGATCCACTCATTGTGCGAAATCGCTCGGAAAATTAATCTGCCGCCGATCCGACCGGCTGGGTCAGCGGTCAATTATACCGGGCGCTCGCGCGATCTCCCGTTCCTTCTCTTCTCTATCTCGCTCACCGAAAGCGGCCCGCGGATTAAAGCCGATTTCCCGATGGCCCCGTTTTTCCCACAACAATAATCGCTCCCGACGATCGCGAAAATATCGGTAGCGAGGAGAAAGTGCCGGAGCGCTCCTCCGCGACCCGAGATTTATATTAAAGAGCGCCTCGCCTGACTGCACGTATCTAATGGATTCGCAGGACCTTCGACGGGGTGTCGGCCTTTCCTTTGCGCCGCCGATTTCGATCTCACGCTCACGCCCTGCGAGAGCCATCGGCTACCGCCGATCCCGCAGCTACGCGGCATCGTATATAGAGAGATGCATTATCAGATCGGCCGGGCTCGAAGTTCAGAAACATCCGGCGACGTTTACGATTGTACGAAAATTCAGGCTTACTGTCGCCGAGCGATCGGCGAAATTTACTCGAGAGAAATTTCCCTTACATGCGCAGCTTTCATATTTTATCAGGTGTTCTAAATTATCGGCTTACGGCAATAAAACTCGATCCCGCACCGGCTACCGAAGTCGTACGTTCAATTACCCATTTTTTGCGCGATAGCAGGCCTCGTTTATTTAATGGTATTCATTAACGTGTCATGCTAATTTTTGTACGCATTATAATTCGTTTAAAAGAACCGCTTCATTAAAATTGATGCTGGGTTATAGAAATGAAAATACACATCAGTCGTGGAAGTGCGATCATCCGGTGCTCGAAATTAGCATACTTCGACGTATACACGTGGGAGGATCAATTTGATCCACATAATCGACGACTTGACGATTTGAAATTAAGCCTTCTTCCTCGAGGAGCCCGGGAATCTCGCCGAAGAATCTGTGCACTCGCACGCGTGCGTCTCCCATCCGCCGTGCGTTAATTCGCGCGATGCTGAAGATTTGAAAGAAAAGCAGGCTTTTGCCGGAGGCGCGATTTCGCCGACGGCGGTAGAACGTACGTAGTCCTAATCGGACTTTCGGGATCTGGGCTGTTAGCCGGGGAAAAGGGGCTTTTCGCGCGCGAACCCTCCCACCTCGCGGCGCGCTCCAATTTTATGTATAAATTAAATGAGAATCGCGGAGAGCAGTGCCCACGCGCGTGGCTCATAACCAACCGGAAAGTCCCGCGGGTGTCTCTCTTTCTTTCTTATCTCTCGCTTTTAGATGCGCTCAACAGGAAGCGGGAGAAAGCCTTAATTAACGAGTGCGCCTGCGCACTGAAGAGAGCGCCGCTCTCATTTTTAACGCGAATTCGGATCGAGTGTCAACGCCGGCTGCTGACTTCGCGACGAGACGAGCATCCGTGGGTGTATGCGAGTGCATGGACATGTACATGTGTACTTGTGGATGTACAAAAAGGCCTCGGGTGGGATAAATAAACTTTTATTATGTTTAGTGTACACAGACTCTTTGTCAGCGCGCGTAGTTATTATAATCACGGAGAAAGTCGGATTTTGTTTGAGTAAAATTCTCATGTGCGATTCTTATCGTTGAAATTATGATGTTGGGCTTGAAAAATGCGATAATGAATATAATTTGACGCGGTGGAATACATCGGTTTTCTCGCGATTTGCAAAATTAGCAGGCCTACTTACGCCGGGCTTATTATTACGAATATAAATATGTGTTTTTGCGAAGTAATTTTTATTTATTTGAGATGTGCGTGGAAAATCGCCGGCGCTTATTGACATTTGCATTTCATTACGACACGTGCCACTACGTGCATCTTATCTTCTTTTTTTTTGCAAAAATTGAAATTATTATCGAAAATTACATTTTGAGAAAGCTTTCTGCTTAAGTTACCTATTTACTTATCAAACTTATAAGCACTGCAAAAAAAATACATAGCTTCCTCTAGGAGACAGCCACATTACGAATAACTTTTGAATGAAAAATAAAAACTTCCTTTCGTTGCGCAAATTTATGCCAAGCAAGAAGCTCGGAACGGGCCAAGACGTTATTCCGTGAACTCGAGACAAAGGGAAAAAGGAGAGCGTCCGCCGCGGCGACATAAAATTATGGCCATGAGCGAATCCTTACAATAAAGTCGCACGCGAGTCCCGCGCGGCAACAGCTGTCGCTTCTGCCCGGCGTCATCTTCGACGAAAAAAAAAAAGCGAAAGACAAGTCTCGGAAGAAAAATAACCCACGACGCCCGGCTCCTTCTTTTTTTTTTTTACATTCTGCTCGCGCACATGTCGCTCTCGGGTGAAAGGAAGAGCGTCGACATCCGCACACTGTCGAATTACGCGCCGTCCGTCCAAGAGGAAATTTTCGAGGCGCCGCACAAAAGTAGCCCCGAAAGGATTGACGACGAATCGAGTTTGAAAATCATGAGCGCGACGTGGTTCCGTCATAGTTAATTTTTTTTTTTTTGTATTCCACCGGGTGTCGTATTCCTTTTGAATCGTAAGATCGACAAGAACTCTTTCTGTAATTGATTAACGTCGACGGGTGCGATTAACATTTAAGATCTCACGTCCGCTTTGTGGCGTAATTCACCGAGCACTTATGTGCATAAATTATAAGATTGTAATAATTTTGTAGCGTATATATACATTACATCACACTCGCGCGTGATTAGTATTTCTCATTTAAATGATTTGGTTATACCAGACAAATATTCCAAGCCACGCACAGTCATAATTATGTACTTCCGCTTTTCATTCAACAATATTATAGTTCGAAGTGTAAAAATAAGTTTATTATCCATTTAACAGATTTAATAATACTTTATTATGTATACATTTTTGTATACATTCTAGGAGTAGTTGATAAAATAAAATGACTTCTGTACGTTACGATGTATGTAAGTACAAAGTCAAGAACTATTCTCACATATTATTAATTGTTTTATTGCTTTTTATGAACGGACTATTGCTGCTAAAAAAAAACATAATAGTCGCACGTTCACGTACTCTCTAAATCGAGAAATGTGAAATTTACTTAAAAAATGTGATTAATAGCCACATCACGATTTATATGAAAAGTCACGTCATCACGTAATATGTCACTTATATTAACATTTTCTAAGAGAACTTCACATTTTCAGATTTACATGGCACAAGTTATTTAACAGAAGATAGGACTGCATGCTCTCTCTGCAGTTGCAAGTACAAGCTGCGTCCGCGTGGAAACCTTACGGGAAAGTACAAGTGTTAAACGCCGTGCTAACGACCCCAACTTTGCGGCGCGAATTAACGCCACGGCGGAAATTAAATTAATGCTCGCGCTCTTTTCTCCGGCGCGCAGGGTCAAGGTTGACGCGCGGAGCTCGATTTGAACGAAGCCCGCTACGCGAGTGCGTGCAGCTTTGTTAATCGCCGTCGTCGCAGATAAGGCGATGCAATAAACAGCGCTAAGTGGATTGTTATCGCGAGCGCGAGGGGAGGGGCGGAAGTGCGTTCCGGAGGCGAGAGAACACTGACCCCCGGGGCGTCCAAGGGCAGGTGCACGCGGAAGCTGAACGCGCGGCGACCTGGTTTCAACCGCACAGAAGCACTCGCGGGGGAATGGCACTGTCGCCGCGATGATTTTACGATATGCACGGGGGGACGGCACGACAGGCGGCTCCGCCGGAGTTTCACCTCGCGCCTGCTTTCCTTTTTCCGCGCGCAAAACGATCAACGGTTCTCCGCGCGCGCTCTTTTCTTTTTTACGCTCATCGCTCGTCGGCGGAATTTTTCGTGTAGCGGTTACCGCAGCGCGGTTCGATGCGTAAAAACCGAAGAGGCTGTTAAACGATCGTTAGAAGTTTGATGGGGATTATTGGAAACGACGGTGAGAAAAAACGTCCCAGATTTCGGTGCGATCATTGAAATTTAATTCCGTCTTTAAAAATCGATGGCGTGAGACTGTTAAAAGAAAGTAATTTTGATTGGCGAAGTGATAAGTGTTTGCTCTGCACTCCTTATTGATGATTTTTCCTCGGATTTTTCGTCCAATCGGAGACAATTTGAAAAATAATCAATGAATGGGGGAAAAGTCTACGAAAAAACGGTTTTTTAACAAGATAGTTGCAGAACGTAAGAATTCAAAATAATACTATTTCTAATTATTCTACAAAAAAAATGCTATTTTTATTGTTTTCCACCCTTAAAAATTACAATGCATCGTAATCTAAATGACTTAATAAAATATTCAAATTAGAAGTGATCTTACAAATTAGAAAGTATCTACTATCTATAATAAATATTAAAGATACGAGAAAAATTCCCGTGATCGATTATGCTGCTAATAAATTCCGCAAAAAAAAAGATCAAGCATTGGATTAAAAAGTTGTATTCCTCTACTATACATTAATGACTGTGACCATAGTTCTTTTCTTCTGCAATAAATAAGAGACTTTTTACCGCGTGCAAGTGCAACGTCGAAAAAAAAAGGGAAAGAAATAGAGTCACGACTTCGTCGAAGCGGCCGTAAAGTGCAAAGTGCAAAGATCGTTGCCGTCGATTTCTAAGGTATTCATTTATGCGGCCTCAAGAAACTTCACGACATCGACCATTACGCTATTGCCCCGCAAAATCGCAAATCAGCGAGTCGGCGATTGCCGCTCGGTGTCCCCCCCCCCCCGCACGAGTGTCGCGGGCGAAAATCGCGCGCGAGAATTACACCGGGCGCGCGACCATGTGAATCGTTATCCTGGCGCGGGCGCGCGCCGCGTAAATCTTGTCATTACCGCGGCATTGTTGCGTGAGCACTCGGCATATCCAGCTCTTTTTTCCCACGAAACGCTTATGTCGCAGGCTCGAATTTTCCAACGCGCGCTCGAAATTCCCTCTCGCGCAAGTCCGAGCGAAGCTAGAGGCAAAAAAAAAAAAAAAAACAAAAAAACCCAGGAAAGTAAAGAGCCGCCTCGTCACCCATAGCACCTTATCTTCGCTCGCTCGTTGCGGCTATACGTATATTTTTAAAGCTCGAATCATCGCTGCAGATCGAGCCGGCCGATAGCCTATCGATTCGAGTAGCGAAGTTCGCTACCCTCGCGTATACATATTCTCTCCTCCGCTTTTTTCCCATACTTCATTTTACAATTTTTATTTTACGTAAAATTTTATAAACACACGCGACTCTCTCCCAAAAATTGTCCTTTCTATTTTCACCCATCCCCGGGCATCTCCGACGTTCAACGACGACGTTCGCCTCGCCTGGGCTTTTCCGAGATTGCGCCGCTACGGTGATCGTTTTACGAGCCGTTGATAATTGCGCGCACCTCTGTAAACGGCTCATTTTTCGAGCCGAGCCACTTCGACTCTCGCCGTTTCCGCGAATCGCGCCTGCGAATAAATCACCGATATGGCTGTCCGCGGATTTCCTAAAAGCACGAGCCGCAGGAAGCCGCGAGGAATCGGCGGAGCGGCGATTTCCAAACGGTATAAAAGCGTACAGCCGGGGCCATTTAGGCCGAGGCGGTGCAGCAGAACGACTCGCGGAGGAAGACGCGATAACAGTACCGGGGCGATTTCTTGCGCTGTCCCGATAGCCAATCCTGCGGGCCGCGCGATTTCCACGACTGCCAGTCGCCGCGACGAGCAAACGGCCGACGCCGGCGGCGCGCAGAAAAACGAGGCGAAAGAAGGAAGGAACAATAGGAACGAATCGTAGCGCGCGCGCGACGCGCAAAAAGGCGCGTTTCCCAGTAAACTGGAACTTTAATAGTCGCTCTTTTTGAGCGGCGAGCCGCGCGAGGGCGCGCCGCTTGCTCCTCGCGGCCGTGACGAATTTCGACATCCGGCTCCGCTGACGGGTATCGGTCTTATCGCGCGGGAGGGCGGAGGCTGCAGTGACGTATGCACGCGAAAATGATCGAAGGGAGTGTTTTTTTTTTGTTGGGGCGAAAAAGCCGCGACTCTGAGCGATCGACGCGCGCGCGCGCATAATGGCTAGTAACGCTTTTTACAAAACGCGTCATTGCCGAGCGCTTGTAATCCCTCCGAGGCTATTTGTCCGGATTGAAATTAAACTTTTTTCGACGCGCCAGCCGAGACCGAGCGATTATTTGTTTTCCCCGTCTGGAGCCTTTACCTCCAGCTAAGCGCTGCTTTAAGCTTTATTTATTTAATATGCCTCGTTTAATCTTCGTTAAGGCATCGGAGTGTATTCAAATATTTTTCACTGCTACTATTGTAGGCGCTAATTTTGCTTTGGCATGAAAGGAAGGTAACGTTTTGATTTTTCATGAAGTTTTAAGCAAGCAAATATGAAACTTTTGCCTTTATAACGCGAAATTTCAAGATTACTTTTATAAACAGCTGAGTAGACCCAAGTGGGGTAACTGAAAAAAACATTGACGTTGTTTTTGCAAGGTGCGCAATCCCGTGGCTTTAAAATTAGACCTACATTTTCTAACTGCATCAATCTTATATCATTATGAACAACTGCATGCACTGCGTGATGCAACTGTTCATTTCAATTTAAACTATTTTCCCTGCAACGGTGAAAGTCTCACAAAGCCAAAAGAACGTTTACGCCGCGAGAGTTACAAAAAAATTCAAATCGCTTTACGTATGAAAAAAAAATTCTAATTATCTCGAGTGTCCATATATAGCTTATATATAGCTACCAATACTAAATGAGCATAACGGTAATGGGCCGAAAATTACGGTTTATCCGACGTAACGTCGACGGCCTATGTAAGGAGGTGTTGCGGGGAATCGATCCCTCGGGATTTCGGACCTCGGGAAATACAAGTCACCGAATTCGTTCGTTATCTAATCGCGTCGTCGACACTGAACGGATGTCAAGGAGTCATGAGGACAGCAAACGCCTCTCCCACGCATCCGGTTTCGGAGAATTAAAATGGCCAGTGGATACCGGTGTATAACCGCAAAAAGACGTAGGAAGGGAAAATGAATGGTGGAACGGAGAAGAATACATTAATATCCGTGCGTGAGTAAAGGGCCACGTGTTGTACAAAACGCTTGTAGAAGAAACATTGAGAAATGCCGGTTAACGGGTGTGAGGAAGTGAGGAAGTTATAACGAATATAAATAAGTCACTATTGGTATATTTATGCTGCACGGAAAGAGAGCATCGTTTGCTTATACTACTCGATACTTTTTTCATTATCTTTTTATTTATTTTTTTATTCGACAACATCGATTGGCGTAATATTGTATTATAAGGTATTTATGACTGAAGCATATAAGATTTATCGACAATTCGCAGATAAATTTGTGAGAATAATTTTTTATTTTTGTAAAATTTTAATGAATCAGCTGATTTTACAATAAGAGTCCAGTTAATTAACAAAGGGACTGTGAATGTTTGACACTGCAATAAATTGATAAAGCGACAAGAAATGAAATATTCAAAGAGGAAAGAGAAGGCGTCGTTGACTTTATACCCCAGTTTAGGGGGTAGCTGGTCAAGTTTTTGTCATGGGGTGTAGATCCGTTATACGCCGCTAATTTATTGCAACACCTGCTGTATTTTACCCTACTTTCTCCCACATTTAAAGGACATTGTTGCGAGCACCTGCCTTTGTTTGATTATAAATTATCAGAAGCAAGGAAGACTATTTAACGCTTTTTAAAATGTTTATATTTTCAAAAATAGAACCACTTTACTCGCTTATTTCTTTTACAATTCTTTTTGGTAAACTTAAGAAACTAAAAAAAAAAAAAATGAATGTATATATAACGAAAATGAATGTATATATAACGAAACCCGTGAAAAAATAAAGAAAAATTCAGAATTACTAAACACCGAGCCTTCCCGGAACGTTTATTATTTCATGAGATTACTACACTGTATATCCGCATCTGCCACCACCGCATGAAAGATTCACAATGCGCCATTCGCGACTTGAATATATCCGTCGTTGCGCGGACTGCAAAAACCGAAGATAAAGAATTATCGGAAAAAAAGGCCTCTCTACAAAATGATCATTCACAATGGAACCCTGTGCCTAGCCGACTTTAAGCTTCATCATTAAATTCTAATATTGTAGTTGTGCACTTTCCGGAATCCTAACTCGTAACTGCAGCACCGTACCGAGCACAATGCCCCATGGCAAATGCAAGTGTACAAAGTAACTGCCTACCAGAAACATTCGTACAAATAACCGTCTGAAAAACTCCGCCGTTCCCGGCTACCTTTAATAATAAATAACTTTCCCCTCGTTCGCTAAGGCCCAGACCGGCTGAACCCAGCGGAATATTTTCCCGGCCGACAATGAGTGGGCGCGCGCGCAGTACGCCATATGCACGTTCGATCGTGAAAACAATCGAAGCGCAGGTCCCTCGGGGGTCGAAATATATAGAGTCGCCCTGCAATCGCGCAGGTGCACTCGACTTCCCGTGCCCTGTCACTTCCACCCGCGCCGCGGGAAAAACACGCTGGTGCGGGCCACGCTTTCTCTTTTCCATGGAAAGGTGCGCGGAAATCGATCGGCGATCGTCGCCAGCGCATAGGTCCGCTTTATTCGCCGCGACGACGCTGACGAGGGGGGAGGAGGTCCGGCGCGGCTCGTCGCGCGAGAATTACGAAAGAGCGCGCGGCGCACCGCTAAATTGCTTCGCGGAATTGATGCCTCGCGCACTGGCGTATAATTCATGCTGCGGCCGGGCGGCGTTAACTCTCCTCGCCGCTCGCGTAAGGGAGATGGACGAAATATCATTTCGCGAAGCTTGTATACGCACTACTTCCGTTTACCGAAGCCGGGGCCTGGGCTGCAGCTTTACGGCGTTTCCCGCGAACGACTCTTCTGCTGCTCTTTTTTTTTTTTTTTAAATCGAGCGCGTGGAAAGTGCCTCGTGGTGGTTGGTGGTCGCGGAAGAGACGAGGTTGGCTCGGCGAGGAGCTGAGTTTCAGCAAAAATTAACGAGCCCATTGTTCGGCGAACCGCGCTGCTTTATGTTTCCATTTGTCAGTGGGAATGGCCGAGAGGGAAATTTGAAATGGTAATTTTTTCACGCGCACGAAAGTGTGATTAACGCTGAGTGCGAGCTCCCTAATCACTGTACGCGTATATATGTGTACCTCGAGAGGGTGTGCGCTGCGTGGTTTTCGTTTTTAGCTGTACCCTTGTACGTTTTAATGGATTTGCACGCGAATTGATTTTCATTGAACAACAATTATTTTGGATTGCTTTCCTTGCGGATTTAGCAAAAATGCGTCTGTTGAATTGATTAACACTAGAATCGGGGGTAAACGCGGAAGTGACGATTTGAACATCGTTTCGTGAAATGTATAAACTAGAGTATTTTAAATTGCAAAATTCTATTTTAAGTTAAATGCAACGATGAGTATTTTTTTATGTTTTAAAATTTTGTTTTTGCATTTTTACGTGCAAGTTTGTTATGGCATTCTACAAATGTACTTATAGTAGGTTCCTCAGCAATATTCTTTATATTCTAGAAAAAAATTAAATGTATGCACTTATTTTTGAATTTTTAGAAATTAAAAAGGTTTTCTGGTTTTAATGAAAATGACTGGCTTCTAGATTGTCGTATAATCCATTAAAGGCGCTAATCAACTTGTTCGTTAAGTAAAACTGTTATGTTAAATTATCAACTATTATTATTAAGTAAAAATTATTAGGATACCATGTTTTCACCTCAATTACTTCCTGAAATTTGTAAGACTACTAAAAGGTAGTATTAAAACCGCAGTACCTACTCACTTTACTATAAAGATGATTAAGATAACTATTATAGGAACACGTCCGTTCTCGTATCCGGTAATAGAGAAGGAAGAAGAGTGGGAATGAGAGAAAGAGATGAACATAGATCGATGCAGCCAGATGAAGCGATAGACGCGTATCGCTTCGTATATAAAGGTCCGTTCCTTGACCTGACGCTATATATTTATTGTCGGCCAATCTCTTACGTCTCTATATATCATCCTCGCCTCCCTCCAACTTTTTCTTCCAAGCGGCATAACTCAATATTCGCTCGCGATATCCGCGAAAAAAAAGAAGAGATTTCTCTCGCCGTCTTCCTCCTCAAATGTTGTTTTTTTTTATCGCTCAACGAAAGCGCTAATTGCTTTCAAATACTTCCCCTTCAAAAGTGAAATGACCTTTTTTTTCGGTCCTCGCGCCAATACGAGACTTTCTTCCGACGAAAAAAGAAGGCGCAGCCCTGAAACGCAGTCGGCTAACTTACAATTTGAGAAAGTTCAGGCGCGTCGGGCGATGTTCGCCTTTTTTTTTATTTCAACGGACAGACGCGCGGCTCTTCCGCGGATAATGCAGTGCAGAAGCGCGCGGCTGGTCTTTACTGCCGCAGAAAGGAAAGTGTTTTAAAAAGCAAAACCGCGTTTCGCTCGCGCATTTATATCGCGCGCCCGAGGAGCGACGGTGGGACTGGCTTATATTACAAGACTATACAAGCTCGCCGAAGGAGGCAGCCGCTTTTATGTTTAGTGCGGGGCCAATAATTCGCGGAGTCGTTACGACGAGCCGAAAAACATCGGGTCAGAAAAAAAAGTGTAAGTATCGCTCGGAAAGATTAACCCACTGACACGAGGAGTCATCCGGGATTTCGTGATCGCGAAGAGGAAGAAATTAATTGTCGCTTTCGCAAGTCCGGATTCCCGAGGGCTCAGGGAAATTTAGTGGCTCTGTTTTTCTTCGGGAAAAAAAGGTTTGTCGCGTACTTTTTGGCGATACCATTTTACCGATAACGATAATCTGTGTTCTCGTGTTTTGTTGTTGCTGCGTCATTCACTGGGCGGAAAAAACAACGTGGAAATTACTTGGCGAAACCGAGGATAAACTACGATATTATTGTTGAAAAGTATAGAGCGTAAATTTTACGTTAAGCACCCAAGATAACGATTATTTGATTCGAAAAGCGAAAATTACCGTAGAAAAACTGCCGTGGGCATTCGAGCAGAATTTACAGTGTTCCCAAGCAAAACCTACTTGTTTTTGTCTCACTGTTTAAATTCACGTTTTACGATTATTTTTCTTTTTGCAGCTTTGCCTGTACGTTTACCAACTTTATTTTTAACAATAAAGTAAATGTGTGGGTACCCCTTATCATTTATGCGCAAATAATTTGTCTTTCATTTGAAAGTTAATATAATATTTTATATTACCATCAGAGAAATCTTAATGGTCGTTCTGTAATAAATAAAATTGTAGCACTGATCTATATATTGCAAATTGTAGTGCATAAAATTTGAATCACGCTAATAATTTTATTTTCATTGCTCGCGTTAATCATCGTTTCGTTTGAGGAACGGTTATGAAGATAACTAGCGATATTAAAATGAACGTAAACAAATTGCAAAGTTGCATTCTATTACCAATAATTACAGTAACTTTCAATAACGGAATTTCTAGTTTTATAATGCTTATAAAATTAAAAAGACGTGGACAAATGTGACTATATACGCACTATAATTTGCATTGCATAAATTATAATTTTTTTTTCTCCTTTTTTAACAGCGTGTCGATGAAAATCAATACGAACAATAATGTACCCGGCCAGACCTTCAATGACGGTCACACCCTGTCCAGATCGAATATCGCGATCAGGATATTCATATTTGTTACGCAGCTTATGCTATCACTGGAGGCGCATTTTTCGTACCGTATCTGTCGTATATTTAGACTTTTTAATACTGCTCGCTACCGATTCGTTACAAATTATCAGCGATTTCTCGATTTATTATCTGAATCTCTTAAAAGCGCGTGATTTGCGAAAGTTGTTACTTTTAATGATGAAATATGTGAGCGTACACTTTTCTATCAACACTTCTTAAAGCGAACATGTAGTTTGGACTGCATTCACAATTTTTCTCTGCACTGTTTTCACAGTTTTTTATTTAAACCAGTACTTGTTCAAGCAACACTACGTACTTAATAGCCCAACAATTTCTCCTAGATAATTGTCTAAAAAGCAATTTCTCTTATTACCAAAAAAAAAAAGGAATTCATGTTTTGACTCCTGCAATTTAGCTTATACAAACTGCATCATAACAGTATTGAAATATGAAATCCCTTAACAATTATCGTGGACAAATCAAATGACACCTTATTAATAACGGTTAGCCTTTTTTCCGTCGTCGAAAGGATTTTTCGAACACTTTCCACCCATTCTATTGTCATTTGTCAAGTTGACCATTTAATGGACAAAAAAATATTAAAAAAAAAAAAAATCGTTTCACCAAATGGACAAAATTAAACGACTTCCAGCACACGGAGTAAAAATATCTACGAAAAATTGTAATAGTCAATTTTAGTCTCCGTCACAGTCTGACACTGTAGCAAAAGTTACAATAATTTCTTGTATAAAATTTACAAAATCTATATCAAAATTGGTTTAATTTACAGTAATTTTTCCAATAATGTAAGTTTTTAAGGACACTAAAATAGACCACTACAATTATTTCTAGAATATTTCCCCTTGCAGGACAGCTTGCAGGAGATACTATAGAAGCGATGACGAAAATGAAGCCAGTCGCTTCTCCGCGGAATCGCACTCGCAATCCCTTAAAACAACGTCTATCTGCTCGTTATTCAATCCGGCGAAGTATTAGTCGTAGTCGTCGTCGACGTCGTCGGCGTGGCAGCCACGCGGTAATTTAACAGTTGAATTAGAATCGCGCTGGCGCGGTCGTTGCCTCCTCCGGCGAGGCGCGAGCCCACCTCCCGCATTATATTATTACCCCGACGCGTGCACATGCGCGCGCCGGCGCATACACACGAGGGGAGACGAGGCGCATCCGCACGGAGGCTCCGGCGCATGCGCGCTCCAACCCGATGGCTTTTATATTGCGCGGTCCCTTGCGGCTCCTTAATGAGTTCCTTTACAGCGGCCCGGTACAATCGCGGCGCACCCGGAGTCCCATCTATAAGGAAGCACCCGAGCGGCCGGCCAATAACGAGGCATTATCGCGAGTGTGCTTTAAATTCTCGGGATCAATTTAGAAAGCTATAAGGCCCCGGGAAAGTATTATCGGCGGACAAGCCGATTTTCTTCCTCCCTTAGCGTGGCTCCGAAGGAAATGCGACGGCATTAAGGGGCACGGCGCGCAAGTAGGTGAAGAGACGGGAAGAAAAGATTATAAGCTAATACAGTAGCGATTTGTTTTACAAGGAACGGAAGTGTGCTTGTGTCGCACCGACGTAAACCCTCGGCGAATCGCGGGATTATAAACGAAGGGGAACGCGGGTGACGATTAATTTCGCAGCAATAGAATTTTATAATTCTACAAGCTCGCCTATTAGTCGCGCGATATTTTCCACGGGATTCGGAAAATTGTTCTGCGGGGGGATGCTGCGAGCATAAATCTCGGCGTCCGATTTCTTGTTATCTAATTAGCAATTAGCTTGACCGACGTTAAGACTTTACATAAGTCAGGTAAAAGGACAGCTACCGCCTCCGAGCTCTCGGCTCACTTTCTAAATGACTTTGCTGTCCCACGCGACTGTTAAACCGATAATCGCCCGCTGTGGGGTCGTACGCGCTCAAATTGATTTTCCCATGATGTTCGCATGGCGTAGGAGAAAAAAGTGGGGGAGGAGATAGCAGGGGGAGGGGTATAACAAAGAGCCACGGCTCGTTATCTGTCGGTGCCCGCGTATCCCGGGCTTGATTACGGAGCGGGCCGTAAAGCGAGCTTTTGCCACGTCGCATAAATCAATTTGGCTTGCGTGCGCGCGCACCGCACGGTAGCATCGCGCCGGACACGTCGACGCTCGCGGGGCTGCGCTTTTAAAAGGCCGCGGCGTGCGGGACACGGCGCTAGTCCGGAGCGGACAAAGAGCAATTGATAAGCGGAGCCGAGCGACGGAATTAATGCCCAATTACGCGCCGCGGCAATAACTTCCCGGCTGAGTTATGTAAATTTAAACGGCGACTTTCACCGCTCGCGCGCAACAATAAGTTTTAGGGGAGCTTCGGGCGAGCGCGCCGGATGATTGTTTCACTTTGCCTTTTGTTTCGCGGACTGATCCTTTCCGACGGAGTGATTTTTTTTATAAGCTGCTCGACGCGTCTGATGCACACGTGAGATGAGCTTGAATGCCTTTGAGAGAAATCTTATAGAAACGTTGGGATATGTTAGTCAAATTATTTTGTTTCCTATTTATAATATTACACTGAAATTTTCATGCAGTTGGGTCAAAAAAGAAAATCATATAGATTTCAATAATTGTGTTCTTATAATATGCGGAAAAATCGACACGTATTCTTTTTTTAATTTTAAGTGCGATAACTATGAAAAAATGGCACGTTGAAAATATTTTAAGCGCAAAGGGTACCGGCCGTTAAGATAGTCGAAATGCCCTCATTCTTTTTTACTTTTTTTTATGTATCCATTATGTTTTG
>JAWWEN010012194.1:0-23245 GCA_035582955.1 Sycophila texana | reverse complement strand
AACGATTTAACGATTTAAATCGCCTTTAAATCGCTCTTAAATCGCTAAATCGTTTAAATCGCGTAAGCAGCCCCTCGAATATTCAAGTTCAGACGGTGACAGTTTAGAAAGGTCGAGCCAAGGACAAGCGCAATCTATACTAAGAACAAAAAGAGTGGCTTTCGTCGCTAACTCGAGATATAAAAATCGACGCAAACAAAGAGATTATCGTGTTCCGCATTAGATAATCTTATTCAGACTGTACACATCCAAAATTTTGCCCGGCAAATCAATTTGTTATTTTAATTGAATTAAAATGTTTATGTTATTTAAATTCATTTCTCTTGACAAGCCATTGATTCGAGCGATAAAATTAATTGATTTAAAAAAGTGATGGTAGGATGTTGTGAAGCATTTAATTTCCTGTTAAAAGTGGCGCTAAATTTAAAAATCTAACCTCAAAAATACGAATAAAAAGTTCCTCTATAAAAAAGTAATGGCAGGATATTGTGAAGCACTTGAAAACGCGATATGATTGGCGCACAGGCATATCCGGTCAAAAGTGGAGCCCAATTTAAAAGTCTAACCTGAAAAATACGAATAAAAAGAGTCGAAGAATTTTGCCAGTTACAACAAATTCATGATAAAAAATTTTTAGAAAATTTTGCGAGCGACGGGGAAGGTCGAAGAGTCGCGAGCGGAAGCCAGGCGACGAGCTGGCTCTCGAGCAACTTGGATCACGCATCTGGTCGCGTTATGAAATGGGGAGTGCGATGTATATACGTCGCGGGCGTTTTAAAATAAAATCGCGCGCCCGCGCCGACGCTGACTATCGATTTTCGAACTGCGCCCGTATGACGCCGACGTCGCCGACGACGACGAGCGTCGGCTGAATGAAAACGGGGAACTGCATACATTTGACCTTCTCCTTCGCCGCGAGGCGCTGCTCTGTCCTTCTCTTCTCTTTTATTTCGGCTTTTCGCGACGTTTCACTCGTTTTACGGGCCGAGGGTGGGATAATCGTTGAAACGAATGTACCTCTTTTTAAAAGTGCGCTGAGATTTAAGGGGATTTTTAAAACTCATGGTTACTCACGCTTGAACTATTTTAAAAACTTGCAGTTTTTAATATTTTTTAATATTTTTCAATATTACTACAGTTATTATGTTTAATTTTACTAAATTTAAAATTTACTGTAGCGTAATTTTATTTTACTGAGAAAATTTGCTAGTCACGATATACTACGCTTTTACGATCTTTTTTTCTCCGTAGTCACACTAATTTCTTTAGTTTTTATTAAAAAAATGCAGTAGAATAGAATACAATAGCCGTTTAATGTAAATTGCAGTATTTACAAATCTAAATTAACCTATTTTTATCTAAATATTGTGTAGTATAAGTAGCTAAGTAATTTTTAAAAATTAATATCAAATTAGGAAAAAGTTATAAAAAAAAGATGAAAATTTTCGAATAATAACCTTCGTTCTTCAATATTTTCTCATTTTTAAGGAACGTAAATAATTGCGCTATTGTTCGACCTTCGATTTCGATGTTTGCTAAGAAGATCGTCACTTGTTTGTTATCGCAGGAATTCAGCAGGGACAAAGCAACATGCCGAAATAAGCGGAATTTATAAAGTTTGATATGTCGCTGCCCGAGCGCACTTTTATTTTTAAAAAAGCTATCGACACCGCTTGCCAAACTTTTAAAATCCTTGCTTTCAGAAAATCGCTTCCTATTTGTTCAATCTTTATTGCTTGACTGCACAATCGACCGAAGCGATACCTTCTTTCTTCTTCATTTTCTTTTTTGTTTAGATTTTATTTTTACTCTTCGTTAAAGAAAAACAGCATTAAAAAAAAAAAAAAAAACGCGTCAGCCGAAGACTGTCCTCTAAGTGTCGATGTTTTACTCGAATAAGACAAATAAATAAATAACTTTCTTAGTTCGAAATATCTTGAAAAATAAAATCAGTGTTACTAATTTGATCGAGAAACGAGTGAAAAAAAAATTTGTTTTCTTACTGTGGACGGTAAGGCCGTGAATATTTTACAGACGAGCCTTGCAATTTTAAAGTAACAGCGCAACTTCACTTTAAAGTACGTCCCGTTCCTTTTTCACATTTATCACGTGCGCGTATGAAATGTTCACGACGAGAGGGTCGTACTGACACGTGATGCTAATCGTTACAAGAGCTTTTTAATCTAACGTCGCTTTCCGGACTTGCGAAGTATATATCTTCTTTTTATTAAATTAAAAAATAGATTGTTTAAAAACGCGTAAATATAGATAAAAACATAGTAAATAAAAGAATTTATGAAAGTATTATTATTTTTTTAAATATTTTTAGTAAACTGAGCTCATATTTTAAAATCATTAAATGAATAAATAAATAATTAAATAAATACACAAATAAATATCTTTTTATCTAGTTTGATATATTTCTCAATAATTAATTATACGAATTCTATGAAGTTTCAGTTGAGAGAAATCTAAATTTCCTTTTACAATTTCCTTTGTTATTTATTTTCGTTTTTTTTTACGAAATTTTGAATTGCATTTGCTCAAGCATATATTTATTTCAAAAGTACTCAAAGTGAATAATCACAGTTTCCGCGTATAAAGTTACAAAGTAATCAGTCATCAGAGTTGAAAGTCGCGGCGAATCGCACGTAATTAGCTTAAAAAAACAATTATGCCGCGCTCGGACGGAATACTCAGCGCTAATATTCCATTGTTCAATTACGAAACATCGTAGCCTTTTAAATGCTCAATTCTCACTTCGTCAAGAGTATGCAGCTGCGTAGGCACAGCAAAAAGTGTATAGGCAGCATTTTTTTCAATTGATTCTTGCTTCTTCCAGTCTTAGCTTCATGAATCGCTTCTTTTTCGACGATGTTTTATTAAAAATGTTTACTCTTTATGGACAATAAGTCGTAAAAAATCCGATAACGCAATTCAGAAATTCTACAAGAAATGGACTGGATATAAAACGATATTTTAGCCACAAATTGACTATTTTTTGTTAAATAACCAAAACAATCCAGTTTCTGGGCAGTAATTAGCTAAAAATTGGCCGTTATTTAATTTGCAAGTCGATGATTTCCACCAGAGAATAAAAAGTTGAGAAAATAGTGGCCAGATAGATATGTAGGTCACGCAAGTTCCACCAGGTGGAAAAAATGTAAGTAAGTAATGGATAGCGATAATCGAAAATCGTTCGATTCTTCCCACGCCGATAAGCATCGGGGCTTAATGGTAGCCGCTAATATCCTGACCTATCCACGACGCGTTACATCACGGCTAAACTTAATATCCATTGCGCCGGACTCGCGATGCGCGCGCACGACTAATTACTTTCCCCGCTCTCTAATTATCTGCAGCTTGTATCCTTTTTACTATTCTCTTTTTTTTTAAGAAAAAAAAGGGGGAGTGCTGTTTCGCACGCGAAAGATCGATGCCAGTGACATTGAGATCTCCTGGGCGCAGGTGTCGTAATGAGTGACATTGAGAAAACGGATGCGTGACTCGATTGTACCGAGGGGTTGTTATTCAGTATAGATTACCGGTGCATTAGAAACTATATTTTTCAAAATTTCGTCAAGTTGCGATATAAAAAATCTCTCCCTTATTTCCTGCAATTCTTATACATATCCTATCTTTAAAAAGTCATGAACTTTGTTGCGAAGCATTTAATACGTAAACGTGATTGGTCTGAAACTTTAGGAACGCACATAGCTGTAATGGCGCCCAAAATTAAAAAATTTTTATAGAAATTTTGCATTTTAATTTAAATAATAAAGAAACTTTTTTTTGTTCAAAAGATTAATAAATAAAATTTTAAATAAATCCTGGAAATAATGTTATCACTACAACGAACACGTAGAGTACACGTGCGCCAGGCGTATCCTTTGATTTAATTTTAATGCAAAAGGTTATAGCCTAAGTGAGAGCGCTGTTAGCGCTGACGATGGTATCAAAGGCAAAACCACGTCACGCTCTAAAATTAACTTGGATAAATTGATGACGGCGTGAAAACGTCCTTAAGATTAACAACGATCTACTCTGCCGCGGCTAAAATATTCAGGAGCGGCTTAAAAAAAAAAACGCTATCATCGCGACGAGTGCTCATATTTTTAGGCCCCCTTCCACTTTTATTAGTCTCTCGTTGCATCGTGAAAAAAAAGCGGAGAGACATCGATGCGCCGTACAAAAACCCAATTCACTTGGGTTAGAAAAAAAATTTACAACCATGGATCGAGGGTAACCTTGCATTTCGAGGTGCATGCTTGATAAAGTCATTATGAGGTACTTAAGCTGCGATTAATAAAACGTTATTTCCTTTAATAACGGGTTTACAATTGACGTTAAATGGTACATGTGTGCCACTTTTGCGTTTAATCTATACGATTCCCCGTAAAACAAGTAGGGAGTTGTAGAGTTTATTATTCAATTAACTAATTAAATATTTGTGCATGTTTCTTTTAATTTCTCTTCTAAATTTTGAATTTTCGCGCCTTTTTAGTATCTGCAAAGCTGCTAAACTTAAAATTTTCAAATAGTTTTAATTTAATATTAAATAATTAAATTAAGAAACCGTGAAATACGGTTTAAATAAATAAAAACGTGAAGTTTCTTTTTTAAATTTTGAATTTTCGCGCCTTTGACTTGCATTCTAAAGGCGCGAAAATTCAAAATTTAAACTATTCAAACGGCTTCATTAATTAAATTGGAAACTATTACTTTACACAATTGAAAAATGCGTGTGAAAATCATCCAGCACATCTCCCTTAAACAGTGACAAATGACAACCCCCCTCCTCTCCGGAGCACCTACAGTCCGAACACCTCGAGGAAATAAAGAGGAACCTAAAATCCTCCTCGGTGATTAATGGTGCCGAGGAGGCCAGGGACGCAGAGGATTCGAGATTTAAAGGGAGAGGCACAAAAAAAAAGATGAAAGAAAGAAATATTCTTTAAAGCATGGTGTGTGTTGTTATGGTCACGTTACCGTGCTCCGCGTTCACGGACTGGCCGGTTTCTCTCTCTCCTCGTCCACACAAGCATCGGGCGCGTCACCGATCCATCCCTCCGTGCAGCCTCGAAATCTCTCTTTCTCTCGCTATTCACGCACTCATCGGATCCACTCACCTAACAAGAGCACGTACACAAGCTCTGGAACACACTGCAGCGAGAGAATTCACATGAGTTGGCGAGCAGGGAAGAATAAAGACTCCGGAATTTGTTTTTCCTTTTTTTTTTCGGTAAAGAGGTTGTGGGGGACGCACACTTGAGCTTTCTCATTTTTACAGGGGCTTTGATTGTTCGATATTTTTTTTATCTGTGAGGGTGTATCCTGAAAAATTCTTTCTGCACTATTCACGCCCGTTTTCTTTGTTATTTTGTTTGTTTGTATCTTATAATAAAATAAAATGTAAGTTGAATTAAATATATAGAACTGAGGGAGAACAATAGCTCATCGATCACTGGTGTTGTTACATCAATCAACAAGAACCAATCAAAATGTCCCAACAACGGAACAAGTGGAATAGATGGTACCGAATTAA
The DNA here is from genome assembly GCA_035582955.1 of Sycophila texana. Taxonomy (NCBI): domain Eukaryota; kingdom Metazoa; phylum Arthropoda; class Insecta; order Hymenoptera; family Eurytomidae; genus Sycophila; species Sycophila texana. The sequence goes on along the minus strand of JAWWEN010012194.1, from coordinate 17,700 downwards.
ATTCCACGCAGTGGTATTTAATATGTATTTCGTGTATGTATTTCGTGTATGTATTTCGTGTATGTATTTCGTGTATGTATTTCGTGAAATATTGTTAAATACTCATAGTAAAAATTACTAAAACATCTCTCAACGTATGTTGCAAGGTGGGTCTTTTTACTTGCCTACCATTTTTTTATGGGCAATAATTTTGCCCCTGAAATTTGCAATAAATGAATAAATATTTATTGTTCATTAGGACTCGAGTGCAGAAAGCATTTCTCTAGGCACACATTTAATATTGCAGACACATTTGAGGTTAAGAAGGTGTAGAAATAAGCGTATATATGAATATGAATAGAATAGAGAATTAGAAAGCAGTGGAAACAGGCTTATCGCTTTGTTTGCCTTGAATCTCAATCGCGTCGTAGAAAAATGCTGATAACCCATTTTAAAGTTTATCGCGACTATCGCACTCAATTGCCGTTGAACTTTAATTGTAAACATTGGAATATCTAAGCCTTCTTCTGCGCCTCGCATTTTTTTTTTCAAAACAAACTTTTCAATTTATCATATCGCAATTTATATAAAAATTAAAAAATAACTCGCCTCAATTCACCTCATACATTTTTACTAAATAAAATCTAATCGCGGAGATTGAACAAAATGCGGAAGATTCCGCATTGCACAATGACGCGCCGATCGGCAAGGAAATCGTTCGCTAACCTCCGTAATTTTCGAAAAATAAAACGCGTCTTTTCTTCCTTTTTTGTTCTAATTTTTCCGACTTGTACAGTGAGTTCTATCACCGGTCCAGCCGATAGATTTAAAAATAAAATTTAAAAATAAATCACGTCAGAAATAAAGAACGCGTTTACAGATATACCAAAGTAAAAGAAAAATAAATAAAAAAAAAAGAACCAAGCGGAAGAAGGTTTCGAAAAATTGACAGTTTTGACGCAGCAGCACGGAAAGGAGAAAAATCGTCGCGGTAACCTTCCCCCACCGGGCGCGCGCATATTTTGAACTTTCGCGCTTTAATTACACTCCTAGATTATTTTATCCATTTCTAACGCGCGTCGATTAGGATTCTGGCAGCCGGGGCTTTTTGGAGCCCGCCCAAAAATCCGTCCAAACATTACATACACGCGCGGAGTGCGGAGCGTCATACCACGTTGGATAACATTTTCGAGCTTGTTCCTGAGAGAGAGAGAGATGGATATTTACTTAATCTAACGTAAAATTTGCTATAATAGTTGCTGTAATAGCTATAATAGTAGTTAAAATAATTTTATTTCTAGTGTGTATCACTAAAACCTAGCAACTTTCTGGTAATAGTTACTCTATTTTTTTCTCAGTGTATATAAAGCTAACTGTCGACAAAATTATTTGTAAAAACCTCGTACTATATTTATGCTATATGAATTTGTAATAAATAAACAAAATAAACAAAAAAAAAATGTTGAAAGTCTTAATTGTCTTTAAAGCGCAAATGAGAGAAAAGAGACAGAAATGAGAGGAGAATTTCGACGCTGGAAGTCGCAGGCAAATTTAATTTCCTGCACTTACACCGGTGCTTCTAAACGTTCCTTTCGGAGGCCACGGCGTTTCACGTATTACCGATAACGGGCCTCGGCTACTGCGCAGTATCCCCGTCCTGCGCATTAAAATGCAACACTAAACTAAATACTCGCGAGTATAAAATCCGCACTACGCTTCATGCACAATTCACCATAAAAAAAAAATACTTAAACAAAATTAAAATGACAGTATTGTCAAAAAAGTATTAAAAAAAATCGCACTAGAGATACTCAAGTATATACTTATAAACTCCGCGCGAATCGAATGCCCACAGCCGTACCCGACGGTGTGAAAGCAACTGCGCGATCTCCGAGTTAGCTGAACCCTATACGAAGACGCAGTTTCCTCGGGTAAATAAACCCGCAAGCATATACGACGCAGCGAGAAAAAAATGGAAATTTGGGTGGCTACGCGCATGCGCATAGAAAAAAAATTGGGTGAATCATTGGCAGCGCGACGCAATTCAATGGGAGAGCAAAAGCACCGCGCGTACGGGGGACCCCCGAGTCACCTTTCACGGTAAGCACCCCCCACCCCGACACGAGTGCGCTGGGACCGAACCAAGGGCAGGGTCAGCCCCGCGGCGTAGTTTACGCGGCGTATATTACCCAAGCGGTGAGAGCTCCGCTACTGCGCTGTAGATTAGCGCGCGGCTGCGCTACTTACGCTTCCTTCGGACGCCTCGCCTTTTTTCCAGCGTCGATTGCGAGATGGGAAGCTTTTTTTTCTTTTTTTTTCTTTTTTTTCGTCGACGGGCGAGCGCAATTATTTAGAAAGTCTTACAAGCGGCAGATGCTTTGTAACGCGTGAAAGGCGTTCAAGAGAAAAATGCTCGCCGCTGCTGATTCGTGAAAGTTTATTTACGATTTAATAACTTCTTTTTTTTTCTTACTCGGAGTATAAAAATAGATTTGTGCGCAGTTCAAGATTTTTTTTTGCTCCCATTCGCATACGTACGTATATAACGTACGTATGTACGTACGTACGTACGCATGTGCGTACGAGTTTATTTAAATGGGTACGTACAGACGTACGTGTCTATATTATATAGTGTCAGTCTTAAAACACTATTGTAGTGTCTTAAAACACTATTATAGTGGATTTTTATAGAAAATCCTCCAATAGCCGTTAATACGTATTATACATAAGTATGTAAAAAATAGTTTTAAACAATGGCGGGGAATCTCAAGCGAGACGCGGGGCAGCTAGCGAAACTGCGCAAAAATCAGATAAAACGAGCAGAGGCCTGCTTCTTTGGCTCTCGCATTTTCTTTCATCCGCTCACCGCTCAAAGAAAATTGCTTCATGCTTTTTTATCGCGCGCTTCTTCGAGTCGATGAAAAGAAAAGAACGCCTCCAGGTGCAGTCGTAATGAATCCCGCATCTCGGATTTTAATATTTAATACAACAAATAAAATTTAACGATTATTGAAAAATCGAAAGGTGATGGTTTCTTATATGAGCGGAGTGGAAGCCGACTTACGCGATTTACGCAGGCAAAGCGAGTGATATGTGTTTATGCAAAAAAGGAGGCCCGCGCTGGAAACGGCGCAGCCTTTCTATGCCAGTCGTGATCGAGCGCCGCGCTTATGGACTAACTGTAGTTTATTTAAATAATCCTCGAATGCTAATGCGGCGATTGTTTGTTTATTTTTTTTTATTATTTTTTTTTAATCGCATCAATTATTCATTTGCCTATTTACACAACGAAATGAAAAGTTTTGCGGTGGACGCAGAAAGTTGTACATTAGTATGCTAATACAGAAAACGTACATTACTGCCTCAAAAAGAAAAATTTCATTTTGACATAAGAACTGCGCAGTAGCGATTATTAATCGGTTATTGACAAAAAAAAATTAAAAGACTCTGACTGTCCAGTGCAAGTACCCCCAATACGTTCGTGTGGCGATTAAAAAAGCGTTTCGTTCGCACGCGCCTCTTTGTGCGCTGGGGGCTACTATCGTTTCGTCAGCGCGTGCACCGACCGTGCGAGTACTGAGACGTGCCTCCGCGTAAAAGTGGACGGTACGATCGGCTGCGAGGCCTCGTGATTTGTGTAAATAAAACGCACCAGCTCGATATATGCGCAGGTGATAAGGAATGCGCGATGGGTTTTAGAGGAGTGTTTGTTTGCAGCGGATTTTCGCGCTTTACTTTCCATCGTTTATGTTGATTAATAATAATAATCGATAGTTTAAATACAAATCAGTAATTATAAAATATTAAGGTATTTATTTATTTATTTATTTATTTATTTAAAGTTGTTGACGTAAATAAATCAATATTTTGAATTTAGGCGGGAAGAGCTTAATTTTGAAAATTCTAAAAAAGAAAAAAAAATGTAGAATATTTCTATAATCATTAAATTTTTGACGTGAATAGTAGAATATTCAATTCAATCTATGACGTCAAACGAGAATTAAAAAAATTAATTTAATAATGCTTAACAAAATACAAATAATGCGGGAAAAGCTTAAGATTCAAAATTCTAAAAGAGAAATAACAAACGATAAATCGAACGAAAACTACACAAAAGAAGCAAACTTGACAAAACCCCGCAATACAAAGCTGGAAGGGGGAAAAAAGGGAGAGGGGGAAGAGGGGAAGGGGGATTAAGAGTGCACAAAGTAAACACTGCCAGCCGAAATTGAGTCACGCAACGAGGGCGATATTATAGTAGATATAGGTCCTACATAGGCATCGAACGTCTTTGTGCTCGGCCGCTTTTCTATTCTCTCTCTCCTTCACTATCTATCTCTCTCGCACACTCAGAAAACGCGCACAAGTGTGTCACTGTAGCGAGAAGTTTTTTTTTTTGACGTCGTATACGACGTGCCTATATTTTCTTTTCGCCGTCGCGTTATATAAGTGTGTACTTGTATTTGTGTGTGGAAATCGTGGCGCTCGGCGCTCTTTTTTGCGGGCGCGCAAATTTTTCGCTCCACTGGCCGAAATTTCCACGTCGGCGATCGGCTCCGCACACCCATCGGCCGGGCGATTCTATTTTTGTACGCGGGCGGTATAATCGCCTCTTTTTCTCGCGAGAGAGCCGCTGCCCAACTTTGCCCCACTGACTTTTTTCTTCCATCCTCATACAGCGCTCCTTCTTTGTCCCCCCCCCCCTCCCTTTATCTGCGCGATTACGTCGTTTGTGTAACGGACTCGCACTCCTCTCCCTCTCTGTGTTCGTAAACTTTTTTTTTTATTGCAACGGAGTCGCGTCCGCGGCGAATTATTATTAGCTCGCGTTTTAGCGCATCGGGGTACACACGCGGGCGCGTTCGTTAAATATTGGCTCGGCGAGGCCGCTATCGGGTCTCTAAAGGCGCTCTCTGGAGGAGTTCAGCAACCCCGCGCGCGTGACGCTGCAATAGATGCAAAGCACGTCGTACATTTGGCGCAAACAGTTAGCTTTTTTTTTTAAATTTTTTTTTTTTTGCGTGGGATGTGTGTATGAGTCTGGGTGCGTGTGCGAGTGTGAGTTTGCGCGCGAGTTAGGTAAAGGGAGAGTCGGGAGGACGATTGTCCGGCGAGTACGGTTAGAGTGCGTCCGAGCGTGCTGGTGACAGCTTATATATTCATTAGACAATAAACTGAAGTTGAATAGACTTTCATCTCCTTTTCTTACTCTTGTACACTTAATCTCCACACTTGTATTCGACGATTCAAGGAGACTAGCGGTTTTGTCATCTGCACGGGCCTTTTATTTGCTGTCACTGTTGGTAACGTGCAGGCAGTTGCGTCATCGAATTAATTTATTTTCCATTTTGTAATTGTTAATTAATTTTTTTATTTTACAAAAAACTATCGGACGAGGATACGCGTTTGTACACTGGTTAAAGTGTGTTTCGCTACTATCTATTTACACGTTGAATCACTTCACTTCGCTCGAACGAATTAAACACGCAATTCAAATCGATGAAATTTCAAATTTAAATTACCGCGCCAATTGCTAAAATCGGTGTCCACCCACGCAACAAACAGCCTCGCCGAATTATATATAATTTCATCTAACGACACTACTTAATAAAAAAACACTTAACATCGCGAAAAAAGATATATAATCCACATAAAAAAATGAGTCCGCAACAAAGAAAGAAGTATACATACATCCATTCCACACTGACTGCAGTTGCAGCGCCTTGCGCTCCCCCGCGAGCGCGCACCCAAACAAAAACATAACCACGCGCTCTCGACCTTTGTATATGAGCTAATGTATTGGCGATTTCAGAACCTTTTGGACATTTTCACGTCGCCTATAAAAATTGTATAATAAAATAAAAAAATTGAAGTTTTTAATCAAACGATTTTTTGGGCGCCACTGTTATTTTTGGTACATTCTAAACAACTCAATTGACGCAATGTATATAAACAACGGAGTAAACGTACCGATAATCTCAAAAGTGTCGAGAAAACGTCAAAGTAACGCACAAAAACAGCACTCCGCCGTTGCCATGTTGTTTTTTTCGAAAATTTTGAAAACGTTCCAAGTGAATTAACTTCTGTCAAGTGTTAAATTAATAGTGTATTGTGTGTGTACGCGTAAGCACGATGGATAGTATACCTCAACAGCTCGATGCGCCAGCCCGGGGCCTCGTCTACGCGTACATCGTCGTCCTATCCGGCGAAAGCCGCCGACGCCGCGTCGAAGTAAACTAAAGCGTCCGCTCCACAATGCCTCCGCACAAAGGCGCTCTCGCGAACTCGACTGCGCGTCGCGCTGCACACACAACTCTCCATCTCTTTCTCTCTCTCTCTCTCTTTCTCGCCTAGGCTCGCTCCGCACGTCCTTCTCTCCGCGAGACTCGGAAAGGGAAGAGGGGAGGGGGGTCAGGAGAGGAGCGGGGCCTACACCGAAAGATAGGCGAAGTCGACTGGAGAAAGAAAAAACGAAGGAGACGCACTTTCAAACTTTTTCGAACGTCGACAAAGCGTATACACCGAGCGAATGTATACTACTATGTTCCTATATTTATATACAATATATGTGTGATTAGTATATATGTATGTGACAAAAGCAAAATTTAATTTGTTTTACTTTCAAAGGTTAAAAGACGCCAACCTCTAGGGCCGAATTTCTCTAGTGTATGTATTATACTTATGGTTGTAACAGTGTACTCAGTACTGTATATCTCGTTGTTTCCACGGCTTTTAAAGGGATACGCTTGCCAGGCGATTTAAATCACCGAGTGTCTACACGCGAGGGAAAGAGAAAGAGAAAGAGAGAGAAAGGACGAGCACGGACAAAGCCCGTGGCGTGCAGGGCAAAAAGCGGAGGATACACGGAGGGGAAGGTGGCGGACAAGGACAGGACGAGGGAAAGGAAAGGGCCCCAGAAAGGGACGGCTTATATACAGACTATACTTAAAATATGTATATACCTGTACATCTATATACACGTATATATATGTATACAAGTATACATATCCTACACGGATAGGAGACAAAGGAGGCCCCTGGCGCAGGACGAGATCTCCTCGGCAACGATGCACCCGCGCACCACCGATCGATTGCGGCTTCCTCCTACAGCGACTTTTTTCTCCTCCGCCCCTACCCCCCCCCCCCCCCCAGAGACGAGTTGACAGCTCGCGACGCTCCGCACACTCGCGCTAACTCGGTGTATGTAGGTGTATATATGCACTCACTGCTCGTCTAATGCAAGTCGACGGAATAAAAAAAAAAGAAGAAAAATAAACGGATGAAGTACAGTGAACGTACAGTAAACGTACGTCTTGTAGGGAAAGAGAAGAAGGGCTTAGAGGTTAGAGAAGCGATAAAAGTGTGTTTTTGTTGTTTTTTGATTAAGCGAGAGAAGAAGATAGATATAATAAAAGTGAAGAAAAAAATTTACACAGGGCTCCTGTCGTGCACTCGCCTGGGCGTGTTGCTGTCGAGGGCTCGCGGCAGCGACTAGAGCAGACCTCGGTCCGCCCGACGACCGAGGCTCGCATCTTTCCTCCTCTAGCCGCCGGGAAGCGAGAGAGACGGAGCGAGCCGGCCTGATAGCCGTCAGCTGATCTGAGGCGGTGGGGGCGACGCGTCCCTCCCTACTCCGGCGGCTCGCTTTATGCGCCGCGCAGTCGCGGTGCATCGCGTGTTGGCTGTGTGTGCTGGTGTGCAGTGCGCGCGGCCCTGACCGTCATGTGACCGCGTCGCGTTTCTGGTCGAGGGACCGTCGGAATCTTTATTTTTTCATTCTTTTTTTAGCGGAATTTTTCCTTGAAGCCCCCGGAGGAGTGGGTTTGAGGGGGGAAGAGGGTTTGGGTGTGGGGGGATGTACGACCTGGGATCGGGGGTATTGACGAGACGGTGAGAAAGTAAAATGAGCATTTTCGAAATAAGTGTAAACGGTAAGAGGAGGCCTTAGGGTATACAATGCTTTGGTAATGTTGGGAAATGCTCTCTTTCTTTGCCACTGACTTGTGATTCTTAGTTAGTTAGACAAGTGATTTGTAATCGCTAGTGGCAGTGTATTATATGCAAGTGTATTTAATGGAATTGTGATACATCGAAAATGTATGGATAAAATGTAAATTTTTAATAAAATGTTTTTTTTTTAATTTTATTTATTTATAATTTATTTACTTAAGCATTAAACGAGCGAAAAACCCTGTACAAGAAAAAAATAATACAAATTAATGAGAGACCACCCTAATAACTATTCTTTGTTTATTTTTTTGTAAAAATTTATTGTAATATTATAGACCTGTAGAAGGCATTAACTCCAGTGCCGAAACGTTGGCAGAATAAATAAACAATAAGAGAATAAACATATTTTTAAAGAAAAAGATATTGTTTATAAGCAAGTTTTTAGAAGTTACATCTTCTCTTTCGCTCGAATGCTTCTTTTTTATGCCGAGCAGGTTTGGTTTGCGTGAGCCGACAAAATTTTATGCAGCGATAAACGTCGATTTGGTCCAACTGCTTTTATATTTATACGATAAAATCACTGAATTATAAAAAAAGCCGAAAAAAATCATCTAAAATTTTTGATAAATGCCCGGATTGTTGAATTTAAATCGTCGATTAACTTTTTAATTTTTTAAATACAAATAGTTTCTTATTTTTGTTAATTTTAACATAGGGACATCTTTTAACCGATTAAACATTATTAATTAAATAATTGAATAAAGAAAAATAATAAATTACTTACCCAAGAAGAAAGTATAGTTTTTCCGCATACTATAGTGTAATAAATAAATCGCCAGTAATTTTTCTCATTAAAAGTGTGTTAAACTATTACGAGCAGAATTTGCGGTACTCTGGAAAAACTAAATTTGGCGGTAAAAGTGAGGCGCTGAAAGAATTACCGCCGCAATTACCACTGACTAACGATTTCCTGGAAGTGACTTGAAAAAGAGGGGAGGAAATAAAGTAGAAAGGATAGTTAATGCGTGAGGCGAAGTGTTATAATGACGCGGACTTCCGATTTTCCTAGAATATTTTATTACACCAGCCAGTAGAGCTCCTTTTAATTTCGTACTTTTTTTATGTATATGAACACTCGAGCAGCTGAAATTATCAGTATAAGGTTATGGAGATACTCGAAACGAATTTCTGACGTGTTTTTGGGGATGCTCCTTACTATTACGAAACTTGGGTTATTGGGTTAACTTTGAATTTTTTCTAAAAACATCATAAAATGATCCGGAGACACTCGAAACGAATTTCTGACACGTTTTTGGAGATGCTCCTCACTATTACGAAAGTGTGCAAAGTAGGTGTCGATCAAGTGATAAACTCCTTACAAAAATTCTACACAGTTTTCAACTGGAAACCTGTAAGAAATCTAACAGAAAAACTATGAATTTTATAAAATCCTATTCAAATTACTATATTTTTCGCGCTAAATAATCCTACATTGTATTGGGATTTGAATTTTTTTAAATCTTGAATTTTTTTAAAATTTCTTCTAAAATCGTAGCGTCAGGGTAATTTTTGTGTTATACAATTATAAGTAAATATATTAGAAGAGTTTGCCCGTGATTAGGGTCGGGGTATGAGGCGGATTGTGGCAGATTGATGTTAGATGTGAGGCAATTAATGAAGCAGATTGAGGCAGATTGAGGCTAGATGCGAGGCAATTAATGAGGCGGATTTAGACAGGTTGAAGCTTGATACGAGGTAAGATGAGACAGGTTTGAGGCTAGACACGAGGTAAGGTGAGGCGGGATGAGTCGGATTGAAGCTAGATACGAGAGAAAATGAAGCAGGTTAGGCTAGATGTGAGGCAGATTGAGGCTAAATGCGAGGCAATTAATGAGGTAGATTTAGACAGGTTGAGGCTTGATGCGAGGCAGGATGAGACACGTTTAAGACTATATAGACGCGCGGTAAGATGAGGCGGGACGAGGCGGATTGAGGCTGGATGCGAAAGAAGATGAGGTGGGATAAGACAGATTAAATCAGGTTAGGCTAGATGTGAGGCGGAATAAGGTGAATTGAGGCAGATTGAGGCTAGATGCGAGAGCAGATGAGGCGGAATGGGATGGATTGAAGCAGGTTGAGGTTAGATGTCAGATGAAGTGGACGAAATTAAAAAAACAAAGCTAAAATTGCAACGCTACTTTTATTATCTATACCATTTAAATTTATTAGAGTATTACAGATGTCAGATAGTACTACAAGTTCAACAGTCATTGATAATCTTAACAATAAGTAAAAGCTACAACATCCACCCCCCAAACAATAACAGCAAAACATCGACTCACTCTCCATCAATTAAACTGCACCGTATACAGCATCCCAGTAGCCAGCCTCTCTTAGACCCACGCAGTATATACCTATAGATTTATACCTACATATATATACACAATAAATCGCGATCGGACCAAATGGACCCATTAGATGCAGCCGGTGCTTTCACATTTTTTCCACGGCGTCGATGACTCATCGTTGCTCGTTGCGTAATGCGTGCACCGTGGCGATAAAGAAAAAATTAATAAAGCACGACGGGCGATATCCCCAGTCCGTAAACCGCAAAAATCATCGCTTATTCAATTGCAACAATCGCAGACAATTGCAGATTTAAATCAGACCAAATAAAAAAAAAAAACAAATTTGTCAATAATTCGAAAGGCAGCGGAGAGTTTCTTATTGAATCAGCGCTCGGTGGTATTATCAGATGCGCTGGAAAATAAACTTGGTGAATTTCACTTGCCAATGCTTCAGTAGCTCCGTAATTACGCCGAATCAAACAATCTACAGCGGCCGCGCTCGACTGATTCGCGCATTTTCACGGAACGGGAAGTAGGCTAACGACACCGCTTCTTTTCCCCTTCCCCCTTCTCAAACTCGCCGATAATTCAAACAATGTACTGAAGCAAAAAAACCTCCACCGTCTTCTCGGCGAACTTTGTGCGCAAAAAAGAGACGGAAAAATAATCGTCTTAAAATCCAAGTCACACGTTCAATTAAAATTCTAACAGAGGCATCCAAGAAACCCATGCACCTAAGCAAAAAAAAAATCCTCTTAAAAAAGTGGTGACCGGATGTTGTGAAGCCTCAAGAACGTGATAATGTGATTGGTTCGTGGATTAATGTATCCACTGTGGCGCCAAATTTTCTAACCTCAAAAATGAATCGTGAATAAATAGTAAAAAAGAAATGTGACGCGAGGCACGCTAGATTTTGCTAGTTCTTCTCTTAAAAAAGTAATGACCGGATGTTGTGAAACCTCAAAAACGTGAATGCAATTAGTTCGTGGTCCAATATTTAGTATGGTGCCAAGATTCAAAATTTCTAACCTCAAAAATGAGTCATGAGTCATGAATAAACAGTAGAAAAAGCTGGATTTTGCTAGTTAAAATAAAAAGAGAAGGAGTAACGAAACGTAAAAGCGACGGTCAGAAGCGGCGAGCAGAATTGACCGTCAGATCTCTGGTTGCATCAGCCAAGCCCGTCTCTGGCCGATGGAGAAGGGGGGGGGGGGCTCGTCTGTTTTGTGTACGCACGCACACGGAGGCAGGGAGGAGAGGTGAGCTCTCAGCTCTCAGCTGGGTGAACAGCTGCTCCTTGTTTCTGTGCGCAGCCAGCCGACTCTTCCTCTCCCTCTCTCTCTCTCTCTCTCCTCTCGCGCGGACAAAGGCCGCAGGGAGGGGGTGGCGGAGAGAGGCGAATGCGCGATGCGTTCACCCATGGCACGAGTTGCTAATATATAAAAGTTGTATAGACTGTCGCTTTATTTTCGCGAGAGGAGTAAAGGTCGCTGAAAAACACATCGCGCCTATACGCCCGGGTTCCAAATTTTTCTGCAGGAGGGAGGAAAGAGGGAGGGGGGAGTCCTTGTTTACGTCGATAAGAAGTATTATTTTTGCTACTTTTCAGAATTTTTGAATGGCTGAGTCGATTTAGTGTGCTTCGAATCTCTATTTACTCGGTAGTAGATATGTTTCTCTCACAAAAATAACCTAACTGGATAAGAATTACTGAAAGAACTACTGGAACTATACTAAAAGTTGCTGATGAACTTTTAACCCGATAAAATAAGATAATAAACTTTTGATTTTTTTGAACTTGTAAATATTTTTATCTATATATATTACAAACAAGATTTTTATGATTATTGATGTCAAGGCCTTTGTAAACATAGAAATATTTTACGATTTGAAGCTAATTTGTAAAGTGACGTGTCATTTGAATATTGTACTTATTTAAAAATAACTTAGAAAATTGTAGTTTCGCTGGTCGGCCTAATACAATTGATGCACGTTTCAGTAAATTGCAGTTGATATTGATTATGTCAACTGTAGAATATAACAGACGATAGGAATACAAATTGACTTAAATTAATGCTTTTCATAAAACATGCAGAATCATGTTATTAATTTAAGTATTTATCAGAAACTATTATTGACAAAAAAACGTACATTTATTTGCAACTATTAACCATTACTATTTTAGATTCAAATGTATATAGTATAGAAAAAATGCAACTTTGCTTGAAAATTTCTAGGTGCTAAACAAGGATGCAAACTTTTGCCATCTACAGTGTACATACATTAAAATTTTGTAAACAAAAAAGTTGAAAAATATCGAATACGCATTTGACTAAGCGATTGACCAGTTGAGGATTTAACGGTTATCTCTTTTTCTGATCTACGCATGCGTCGGGCTTGTGCTTGTGCCACTGGCATATTCCTGATTGGCCAAAAGCTTTTGAACGACTTCAACAACAGCTGGTGACACTTGAAAAGACAGACGGGTCGATAACTTCTATGATCTCTTCTTTTACTCATTTTTCTAACTGGCTGATTATACATACAAACACTTCAATAAGGACAAACAAATGAGTGTTCCCCTTCAATTCCTGTATTCCATTTTTTTTTTCTAAGAAAACATACATTACATCCGGAAGCTGTAGAAAAGCGCAGTTTGTTGAATGGAACATTGACTCGTGAAACTAAAAACGTAATAATTTCGTCATATATTGAAAGCTGATTAATATCAAGCTATTAATATTCAATTGTACATAACTTTTGAACCAATAGATTTTTGAAACCAACAACTCTCAAAGTAAAGATGGTTCCGCGAGACCTTTAACTTGGATCACTGTATGGCTTTAATATGAGTGTCAAAAAATATGTGAAACTTTTGTCTTTAAAAATCCTTAGTAAATTTTTTGCTAATTTCCTCGAACTATAGCTCAAGAGCAGAGCCACTGGGCGATCGGCTAATCGCCGCGGACTTTCTGCGGAGAGGCACGACCCCGCGGAAATGAAAGTCATTGTTTCCCGGGCGATTTTCGCGCGGAAACGCGTATACACGGGGCCGCGTATTCCTCGAATAGAAGAAGAAAATAGAAAGCAGCGCGTCGGGGCCGCCCCGCCTCATCCGCGCGGGATTCGTCGCTCATCGAGCTGCGCAGATTTTTGCCGTCGAACACGAGGCTTTCTCTCGGCGAGCCGCTGTGGCCTTGTTTATGTAGCTGCCATGGGTATACCATTTTTGATGATTTTTAATCTGTTATTTCGTAATCAGCAGTTGCTACACTTCGGTAATCGTTTCTGCAAGTCACAAACTTTTGCTAGTATACTAAGGTTTGCTGATAAATTGTTTGGCAACTATATTGACTACTTTTGGAAGTATTCCTGAGTAGTTTTCGTTGCAGGAATAAACTACTAGATCAGAACTATCTGTGTAAGAACTGTTGCAACTACTAAAACTGCTGACAATTGGAATATTTGCTTTGTGCGTAAAATCCCTTTTATGCACGCCTGCGCGTGCGAAATAGTTAAGAACTCGCTACGCACATTTTCTTAAAATCAGCTGCGTAAAATCGTCCCTTGCCTACGTTACATTGAAAAATTATCTTATTTGATACATGAGCGAGCAACTGATGTGGCCTCGTGTGAACGGAAACTCGCATCGCTCGTGCGCAAACTAAAAATGAAGTTAAAGTAAAGTTTAAAGTACTTTAAAGTAAAAGTTATTAGGAATAATAATATATTTGAGTACAATAACTTTTCTTCGTAATAGGAATAGTTTTTTGTACAAATTTTATACAAATACAAATAAACTGAAGAGAAATAAGAATTGAAGTCCAAGAAACATTTAATACTTATAACAGTCATGCTGATATAATAAAAGATCACGCAACGAACGCAGTTGTTTTAATATACAATTTTTCTACTATTCAACTACTTGGTTGTGACTAGTTTTAATTATACAGCTCAAATTTAAAAAAAATTTAAGTAGTTATAAAAGTAGTTTTTCCAACGACAAAAAAAAAATTGTTTTTTTATAATGCCACACGTGCGTAAATGGATTGGTTCAAAGGGGAAAAAAAATAATGGAACAAAAATCAACCAAGACGCCCGCATTTTAGCGGTGCACAAGAACGACACTTTTTACGTGAAATATTACAAATTTGCCGTCAGCACTTTTTCCGTTTTGCAATTATGGCCGTATTCTCATCGAAATAAAAGTTCATTGAAGAAATTATTTCACGTACTATACTATGTTTCAACGGTTGCCGTCATCATTCCACAGGTTATACGTTATTTTCCATGAAATGATTAAATTAAATGAAAAATGTCTTTTACGTAGATTTTCACCATAATTTTGATGATTGAGTTTAAAAAAATAATAATATTAATAATCTTTTTAAACTAAATTTTTTCCATAGATCGCATCAACAATAGCATACGATCTTCAAATCCATGATGCAATAGTGCCTTGGTCCAGTGTACTATTTCTTTTAATCGCTTTAACAAAATACACTACAATCTTGAGGAATCAATTGCAAGTAAGATCATTAAAATGTGAAAAAAACTTTGTTTTTATTTTATTTTTTTACACAAACGTGTATCTACGTATACTGCAGCATTTCGTGAAATAATACCTCCATTTTAAACAGTAGATTCCTTTTGATATATAAAAAATATGTATAAAAAATGATTTAGCTACTATACTATACTATATTTTTTATTTTAAGATCAACATATTATTCGACAAAATTCTGAATGACTGGCAGATGATTGCAGATAAAAAACAACGTATGTTTTTGGACGAATGCTGCAAAAGGGGCAAACGTTATCAAAAGACATTTACTAGTACATATCAAGCAGATTTGAGTATAACCGTCTTTTTATGTATTCCATGAAAAGTGGAACAATAATATCATTTTTTTTTCGTTATACTTTTAGTGATCGCTTTTTTTGTATGGGGTTTGGGGGTGTGTCTCCAGTACACTCCGATCCTAAACGAAATAATTTTTGACAAGCACAACAATACGAATCTGACAGTATTTAAAAAAAATGGATATTACTTTGTCGATTTGAAGAGAAGCGGACTAGTTTTAACGCACATTCATGTATTCACAGTCAATTTAGTCAACTGCTTTATCGTTGTGAGTAATGATTCTTTTTTCATCATATCTGCTAGTCACATAGGCGGCCTGTTCAAGATTTTGTGGTAAATTTAGAAGTTAAATTAATTTTATTAAAAATATTCCAATTTATTCCAATACTTGTTTTTGTTTTGTTTTCATTAATAACAATGGTTATTATTATCAATTGTGCAGTTACAAGTTAGAAAATATTACTAGTAAATCTAACCAGGGAAGTACATTCGTCAGAAACTATGACAATCTTTTTAAAGATATTCGACGGATTGTTATGTTCCATTCAGAAATTTACGAGTAAACCATACGTTTTATTTGAGTAGAAATTCATACAAAATACTATTTCGAAGTAATTACTGTATATTTTGTACAGAAAAGTGAAGTTGCTGCAAGGTTTGTTCGATTTCTCATTCCTCATCGCAGCAGGTCTATGTGTGATGATGTTACCTATGTCACTGTACTTTGTGAGTGGAAAAATTATATTAATTAATTATTATGAAAAAATTTAGATTCTCTTATCTAACCTCTTCGCTTATTAAGAATAACATTATTTTTTGTTATAAAATAATCAATAATTTAATAGATTGCAGTGAATTGTTAAGTGAGTATAAGTTACATGCAGAATGTTATGGAATAATTTAACTAACTTTTAAATTGGTACAATTAAAAAGGATAGTGAGTTACGTTCACCAACATTGTACAATTAGATCAGCAATTGTGTGGAATGAGTATATATGAGTGAAATCGATTTGTTCATTTCTTCTTTGCACATGACTAATTGTTATTTTTTTCTTTTTATCTGTTTCTATGTAAATAAATAAAAAAAAATAAACTATAAATAAATAAATAAATTTATTCCATTGTATGATTTCAGGTTTACAACAGTCCCCAACAACACCCCTTCGTAACTGTTCAATTAGTAATATTCAATGTTGGATTTATTTTGGAGGTGTTTTACGTACATTTGGCAGGACAAATAATAATTGATGAAAGTGGAAAGATTTACAACTCAATGTAAGTGCATTGTTATGTCGATAACTGGACATAATAAAAAAAAATCTGAATTCAGCTTCCTTAAAAAAATCTGAATTCATTTTTTGAATCAGATTGCACCTTACCACTTTATTAATTAATTATAATAACATCTTTTAAATTATTTCACCCGATCGAGTTATTCTTTTTTAATAGATATTACAGTGATTGGTACGAATTGCCAATTAAGTATCGGAAAATTCTCAGAATGATAATGATTAGATCGCGGCATCCTTCGCAAATCACTATTGGTAAATTAATCACTATATCGTTGCCAAACTTTTTAGGAGTAAGTATATATGCACATATTCATTTGGTACAAAGGATTGAAAAATAAATTAAGTGGTTGATGCAGTGTAACACTAATTTTGAATAAACTTGTTTCAGGTTATGCGAATTACATATTCTTTCTTCACGGTATTAGCATCCACTTTGTAGTAGGCTAAATTTCAATGTCCCAAAGTAATAAAAAAATAATATTTCACGTTCTGAATAATTTTTTAGAAAAACTTTTTTGGTGCACAAACGCACACAAACGCACTTTTTATGCTCAAACTAATATAAAAAAATTAAGGAAAAAGAGGCAAACTTTTAATTTTTTTATTTCAAGATTCAAAAGATATTCTATATGAAAAAAAAAAAAATTTAACGGAGTCAATGCCCTTCTAAACCGCAAAAAAAAACTACCCCGAAATCTATAAAATCGCATTATCAATGACGAAATAAAAATATAAGAAAAATATTGCAAATCAAATGATTTTACATTCATTTTATTTATTCATTAATATTCAATCAATAAATAAAGATTTCAGAATTACTTTAGTATTTTATTTATTAATTTAATAAAAAATCATCGTGTAAATGGAACTGATTTTTTTTTTCTCCGTGAATTTTGCAATCCTCGCCATCTCCAAAATTGAATCCCCATTAAATTTCATCCTCCTCGTTTGATTATCCTTTCGTGTCGAGAACGACCGTCGAGATTACAAATCGATCGGCCGATTACCACGGCGCCGAACAAAGACGGACGCACCGAGGCGCGAGAAAAAAAGGTACATACGGAGGCGAAGAAAAAAAAAGGCAGAGGGTAGTATTAGTCGGAGCGAGAGGGAGAAATTCTCGCGAGGCGTGTATGGGACACAAGAAACTAGGGTTTCCACTCGATTACTCGAGAAATATCAATACGAGTACTGTGTGTGTGTGTGTGTGTGTGTGTGTGTGTGTGTGTGTGTGTGTGTGTGTGTGTGTGTGTGTGTGTGTGTGTG